>SJYV01010852.1:417504-498263 GCA_006410875.1 Neotragus pygmaeus | reverse complement strand
CTCTACCTGGAAAGTGCTTTCTCCAGAAAGCCATGCAGTCCAGGTCTTTACTCCAATGGCATCTTAGTGAGGCTTCCTGGACCAGCTTGCCTAAATCCACAAGCTCCACCCTATCCCCTAAATGTTTTCTTTCCCCTCTTCCCAGGTTTATTTTTCTTTCATAGAGAATCATTTTCCCTTCTACCCTACTAGACATCACTGTGTCACTTAGAGGTAGTATAATATGGTAGTTGAGCTGGAGGTATGTCCTTGGGGTCCGTATGCCTGAGTTCACGGTCAGGCTGTGTTACTTACCAGGTAGTCAAGATGAAATCTCGCTGTTGTCCATTTTTCTCATCTATAAAATGGGAATAATAATAGTACACACCTCATCGAGTTGTACGCTTCCTATTTGTACAGTTCTTAGAATGGTACTGGACCCTAGGAAATGCTCCATGGTCGACCAGCACATATTTCATCCATCTTTTGTTTATTACACCCTCCCCTACTAGAAGGTGAGTTCCATGAGGGTGGCATTTTGTCTGTTTTGTACTCTGCTCCATCCTCACCGCCTAGTCCAGGGTCTCACCAGAGCTGGGTCTCATTGTCTAGCTCTGCAATGAGTTGCTGAGATACTCAAGAGTCAGTGAGGAAAACTTGCTAAGAATTTCCTTAACGTAATGATGTCAGGGCTTCCCTGGTGGCTCAGCTTCTAAAGAATTTGTCTGCAATGTGGGAAGCCTGGGTTTGATCCCTGGGTTGGGAAGATCCCCTGGAGAAGGGAACGCCTACCCCCTCCAGTATTCTTGCCTGGAGAATCCCATGGACAGAGGAGCCACAGGCTACAGTCTTTGGGGTCGCAAGAGTCTGAGAAGACTTAGCGACTAAACCACCAACATAATGATGTATGAACAAAAGCTCGAATTCCTGATTGCAGATGCTGATCTAGGCCTAGATACATTTGTATTCATCACTCACGGGTGACAAGCCTTTCTCCTAGATTATTTTAGAAAGTTACAAAATAGACTTGCAGGGTTCTAGGTGGGTGTGTGATGGTTCTATTTTAGTACTAGATCAATAACCATCAAAAATCATTTTCCTTTGATAAAAGAGCACTCACTAACTGAGCTCTCCAAGTCCTACACTGAAGCTCTGCTCAGTGGTTTCTGATCAGAATATTCTTCACAATGCCACATAAGTGAGCAGATATCCACAGGATACTCTGGGGTCCCCAGTGAAATGGGCTCCCTAAAGAATTTGAAGGACACTATTATTATCCTTTACCATCTCACAGACTCCAGAAAGGCTCAGACGCGTAAACTTAGGAGTTTGGATCTTTCAGCTCATTAAGGTAGCATTGGTTTTGTTGTGCACTTTTATTTTGCTTTAATGAAAATAGTCTAGCACTGAGTCCTGGTTGAAACATCAAGGTCTGCATCCTTGTTGTCCAGAGTTCATGTTCTGTTCTGTACGGTGAGCGCTTAGAACAGGCTTGGGCCTGACTCCAGTATTCGACTGTCTCTGGTATATAATTCCCTGAGGATGGAAGTGGACACAATTCTATTTTAAGAAGTGATCTTTAAGAACTGAGTTTGGCCTTATCCACCTCTGAGATTAAAAGGTTTACTGAAGATAGTGTGGGCTCTGCCCCTCAAGCCATCCACCCTGGCCTCAGCGAATACCTGCCCCAGGGCGCTCTTTCTTTCTTTGGCAGAAGTCTGATTCTGCAGCCTCCGGGCACATTCTGGAGGCTGGCACTCCCCTCCCAGCCGCACCCACTGTCGTCATGCAGTGAGCACACCAAACAGGTTCTCCTGGCCAGACGGCGGCTGAGGTGTCTGCAGTGGAAGGGAAGTACAGTCATGCACACGCCCCATGACACAGTGACAGAGAGGAAGCAACTGCTCTGCCTTCCCTTGGCTTAAAATAAATACAGTAACCACACAGAGTGGCTTTCCCCGGGAGGTAACGGAGCTCACAGGCCTCTTCTGAGCAGCTCTATACTTACTTTTGCATTTGTGATCACATACATACACATATATAATATAGGATATATGGGCTTCCCTAGTGGCTCAGATGGTAAAGAATCTGCCTGCAGTGCGGGAGATGTGGGTTCAATCCCTGGGTCAGGAAGATTCGCTGGAGAAGGAAATGGCAACCCACTTCAGTATTCTTGCCTGGAGAATTCCACGGACAGAGGAGCCTGGTGGGCTACAATGGGGTTGTAAAGAGTCAGATGCAAGTGAATGACTAACACACACACACACACACACACACACACACANTAGATGGCAGCCCACCAAGCTCCCCCATCCCTGGGATTCTCCAGGCAAGAACACTGGAGTGGGTTGCCATTTCCTTCTCCAATGCATGAAAGTGAAGAGTGAAAGTGAAGTTGCTCAGTCGTGTCCGAGTCTTAGTGACCCCATGGACTGCAGCCTACCAGGCTCCTCCACCCATGGGATTTTCATGTATTGAGCAGTCTTGAGTATATTATGAAGGTAAAATCCATTATTTTGGACTTATACTCCTGTTGCCCTAGAGCCTGGATGTTATTGTTGAGTATTTTCATTCTCTGTCTTAAAATTCAGCATTAGTTTAAAAATGGAGTCTTGAAAAGGTATTTAAAAGTAGTCAAAAGACCGTTCTGTTAATAGTATTCATCCAATATTAATTTCTTAGCTTTGATAAGTGTAGCGTAGCTATATCAGATGTTATTAATTCCATTAGGAAGGTAGGGGAGGGTAAAGTTAGGTGACTCATGATACATACATATATATCCCTGAGCCTCTGTGGGGTGGGGGAGAAAAAGGGAGGGAAAAACCAAGAACAGAGAGGTGTGAGCTGTAAGCTGTGTAAAGCCCAGGTTGCTTGAGGACAATCAAGTTCCAAGTATTAATTCTTCCACTGACTGGTTCCTTAATATTGTGCAAGTTACTCGTATATTTAAATCCTGCCTTGATCGCTCCAAAAAAGGGATCTGAGGAAGCTTTTAATAAAATGCCTGTATATAATAGAGGCTCTTAAAAGGAAAATGGATCAAAATCATGAGAGAAAGTGAGGCAACAGCTAACACAGTGGCTACGGTGATGGGGCAGCAAACCATGGATTTTTTTCCAATGGTCAAATGGAGACCCTCATCACATGAGGGGCAAATGAAAGAAATCAATTATGAAAGTGCCGTTTAAAACATGGTATGCAATGTGAGTTAGTTTGATAGAACTAGTCTTGCCTAAGCCCTTAGATACTTAAAGAGGGCAGACAGCCTGTCTGAAATCTCATAGCAAAAACTCATCTCTCTGGCCAGGTCTGTGCTTCTGTATCAGTCCAGCTGAGACATCATAGGGTGCAGACTGTCTGAGCCAAGAGGGATCAGCAAGTTGTAACACAAACTTCTCTGACCATGCTAAACGTGTAATCACCCAAATCACAGCTGTTTCTCCCGAGACTTTATCTTGGACGCTGGCTCAGCAGCCCAGGAACGTGTAATCCACATCAGGATGGCACACCTTCTCCAGACATTTCTGCTCCCGGCTGGACTTGGGCTTACTCTGCACTAATCTCAGCTTGGAAACCATGCTCATAAGAAAAGAAAGGTCCTTGAAGAAGTGAATGGGATCAGTGAACAGAAATTCAGAAAATCAGGCTTGTTCACATCCTAGAAACCAGGGACTGAATATTGAGCATGAAATCACACTAGAAATTGTGAACACAAGTTGCCATGGAACAAATTTGATGATGATTGCCTTTAGTTACCAAGATGACAAAGGATCTTGGTATTAGGGCAGACACCACGGCATGGGCCCCAAAAGTCTCAGTCTGAGGCTCAAGTAGAATTTTCTGTTATTTGTTGCTGTTCAGCCACCCAGTCATATCCAACTCTTTGTGATTCCATGGACTGCAGCAGGCCAGGCCTCCCTATCTCTCACCATCTCCCCGAGTTTGCCCAAGTTCATGTCCATCGCCATCAGTGATGCCATCCAGCCATTTTATCCTCTGACTCCCTCTTCTCCTTCTGTTATTAGTCACGGTGGGACAGGATCATAGGGGTATGGAAGGGGTACCCTCAAAGGTAAGACCAGGGGCCTTTCACAGAGAACCACTTACACTGTCGTGGACAAAGGCTCAGACGGTTAAGTGTCTGTCTACAATGCGGGAGACCGGGGTTCAATCCCTGGATCGGGAAGATCCCCTGGAGAAGGAAATGGCAATTCACTCCAGTACTATTGCCTGGAAAATCCCATGGACAGAGGAGCATGCTAGGCTACATGTAGTCCATGGGGTCGCAAAGAGTCGGACACGATTGACCGACTTCACTTCACTTCACTTCATGCTGTAACAGAGGGTTATATTCTGATTTGATCAACGGCCTGAAGCTCAACTTTTTATAGAAATAAATACAAACTATACTGAACTCATCATAAGCAGTCCCTCTGTGGCCTGTGCTATAAGGCTTTCTAGGGTAAGAAGCAAACAATAAAACACTAACTGGTCAGTTGAAATTTACTGGGACCATTCCCAGGAGTTACAGGAAAACAAAAGAATCAATATCATTACCTGGGCCAGGACTAGAGATATCTACAGAGGGGCCTGTGGGTAAAACTCAAAGACACACATACATGGCATTGGGAATGACCAGCGTGAGGCTGGGAGCACAGAGGCCCAGGCCTTGTGGACCAGATCACACCAGCTGGTTGCAGACTGTCTAGCCCAGAGTGGTCTCTGCTATGCCATCTGGTGAAAAATAGTGGTTTCTGTTATTTTTATGCAAATCCATCCTCAGGTAGGAGTGTTGAGGGAACAGAATGCTACTGGAGAAGAAGGCAGAGAGAGAGAGATGATGGAAAGAAAAAGAGAGTATCCATAAATCTCTCTGCTCACAGCAGGGAAGAAGTGGCGAGTGGGAGAGGACGAGAAAGGTTGACTTGATTGCACCTGTACACCACCACGAGTGGCTACTGTCCATCTCCTATCCCTGAGGACATGAAGGTGAATAACCAAGACCCTCTTAGAGGAGAGGGCGGGGAGGGGGAGGTGGGTGAGAAGCACCCGACTAATAAACGCATGCCAAAGGGCCATACCAGGAGCCAGTACTAGGTCAAAAGGGGGTGGTGGACACAAGGGAAGCCTGGCCTGTTTCAACAGATGAGGTAACACCTTGACCTTAGTCTTTCCTGTACTGGGGAGGGGAAAGAAAAAACATTCTGGGCAGAGAAGAGTTAAAACAAAGACATGGAAGTCTTACAACACTCAGAATGTTGAGGTTACTTTTTTTTGAGCTTTCCTTTGGTCTTCGGATAAATATTTCCCCTTCTTAAATATAGGACTTTTATTTAGAATTTCATTTATCCACGTAGAGCCATGTACACTTATTCTAGGAGACACCGTACAAACAGAAGACACTCTGGCTGTTGACTCCTGACCAACCGGAGACTCTGAGAATTTCCTTATGAAAAATTCTTATTTTTCACTCCAACTATCAACATTTTCAACTAAAATGCCTTAGTGTTAACAGGCAAAATGCCTGCCATTTGCAGCTGTCTCATTTCTGTTCCCATAAATGGTTGGCCTGAGAGATCTGATCTTTCCTTGGGTGGAAACTTGCTCGCCTTAGGTGGAAGGGACCACCTGACTCACTACTGTACTTCATGACTCTCCCGGGCACCAGGAGTCCTGTCTTCTCTGGACATTCACTCTATTTTGAGCTTAATGGAAGTGGAGCTGGTGAGTTCAGATTTATTAACGGGCTAGAATGCTTATTGAAGACATAAAGCTTTCAGGATATTTTGAATCAGATAGCTCAGCTAGTAAAGAATCCACCTGCGGTGTAGACCCCAGTTCGATTCCTGGGTTGGGAAGATCCACTGGAGAAGGGATAGGCTACCCACTCCAATATTATTGGACTTCCCTTGTGGCTCAGCTGGTAAAGAATCCTCCTGCAATGTGGGAGACCTGGGCTCAATCCCTGGGTTGGGAAGATCTCCTGGAGAAGGGAACAGCTACCCATTCCAAAATTCTGGCCTGGAGAATTCCATGGACTGAATAGTTCATGGGGTCACAGATTCGGGCATGACTGAGCAACTTTCACTTTCACTGAATCAGACTATGCTGATACCAACTGGAAAAACTGCTGACTCTGAAATAACAAAAGGAGTAAGAACACATTTTTAAAATCCCACTCAAGGCTTCCCTGGTGGCTCAGAGGTGAAGAATCCACCGGCCCATGCAGGAGACACAGGTTGGATCCCCGGTCTGGGAAGTGCGTGCTTCAGCTACGGAACCTGTGCTCTAGAGCATGGGAAGGGAAACTGCTGAGCTCGTGTGCCGTCTGCTGAGGCCCGCACGCCAGAGCCCACGCCCTGCAACAAGAGAAGCCGCCACGAGAAGCCTGCCCGCATGCTGCAACTAGAGAAGGGCCCGTGCACTGTAACTAGAACAGAGCCCACGCGGCAACGAAGGTCAACCGAAAAAAAAGAAAACCCCACATCACTCTGACATAACAACTATGGACGTCTGTCTGCATCTTAATCATATCTATACAAATGGGTCAAGAACAGGGTATGTAAGAAAGCTAGTAACTAGTGCCCTCTAAAGCTCTCTCCGAAGAAGTCTAATGAGAAGAGTGCAGGTTCTTCTTCACAGGTTATAACGATTCATGAGACTGGGAAATCCGGCTGCGATGCAGGAGCTGCAAGAGACTTGGGTTCCATCCCGGGGTCAGGAAGATCTCTTAGAAGAGGGCACGGTGACCCGCTTCAGCATTCTTGCCTGGAGAACCCCATGGGCAGAGGAGTCTGATGGGCTACAGTGCATGGGTCTGAGTCAGGCACGACTTAAGTGACTACACAGCAACATGCCACCCACAGGGCCTCAGGGTCGTAAGGAGAGCCGAAGAGCAGACCAAAGCTTCCCGCTGTCTCTGTGGCTCCACACTTCTTCACTGGTCTTCAGTTACTCCAGCTGTGTCAACCCTCGTGATGGCCTGCTGGTCCAGCACCTCACTCACTCCTCCCTTATGTTTGAGAGCGATTCTCATCATCTGAAGAGTGGACCTTTAGCTGAAGATGTGTGTATTTGAAAGGTGGAAACACAACTCTTTACATATATCTGCTAATTCAGGAAGCCCTAATAATTTGAAAATAGTCCTCAATAGTCATTAATCAAGTACTGAGACACCACAGGGGGTCGGGTAAACTCCAGCCCGCAGGCCCAGGCCTATTTCTGTAGATAGTTATACTGGACCACAGCTCCATTCACTTGTTTACAGATTGTCCCCGGCTGCCTTCCAGGTCCAACAGCAGAGCAGCTGTAATGGACGCTGTGTTGTCTGCAAAGGGCAAAACATTTACTATTTGGAGCTTTACAGAAAAAGTTTGCCAGCCTCTGTACCATACCAAAGTATCCCAATCTGAGACAAATATATATGTGTATTACACTATTGGGTATGTCTGTGTTCAGTCGTGTCTGACTCTTTGAGGCTCCATAGACAGTAGCCCGACAGGCTCCTCTTGTCCATGGAATTTTCCAGGGAAGAATTCTGGAGCAAGTTGCCATTTCTTCCTCCAGGGGATCTTTCCGACCCAGGGATCGAACTCGTATCTCTTGCATCTCCTGCACTGGCAGGTGATATACTCACCCACACTGGACCATTCTCAGGAAAATCATCCAAAAAATACATTATGAGAAGCTTCCCCTTTGTAATCCCTTTTAAAACATCTTATATCCCCAGTACCACACTCAAGCCACACCAAGTATACAGGGTTACAAATATTCAGATTTTATTATAAATAAAATACTGTTCTTTTTAACATAAAAAATGCCAAGTGTTGCATTTTTTTTTTTTACCACCCTGGAGAGCAAGACCGTAGAGGTTAAGGCAAACAGCTCAAGTGAAGGCACATGGAAAAGGGCCACAGTTGGAATTAAAAGGGAAACTTCCAGGGAACAGCTGTGGATGTTCCCTGCGACACCCCCGCATTCTGCAGCAGCCACCCTGTCAGTTTCATTACATATAATACAGATAACTGGAACTATACAATACAATAATGGCTATATTGCAGGAGTGTAATGAAGGTATCCTCTTATAAAGAACTTTTATTTTAAAAATAAAATTCTGTTTAAAAATATACCACGTAGATGGAAAAGGAGAAAAGAAACCACCAATTCCCCAGTTTCACTGTGGCCTACGACTTACTGGAGCGAACGTGACCCACGGGCTAGGTGGGAGAACCACCTTCAGTCTTATCTTCAGTCCTTTTCCTGCAACCTTGACCAAAATGTCTACTGGGATGTGACCACGTAACAAGAAGAACTAGCTAGGAAACACTGATGTGAACACTTGGCAAGAAAGAGTCATGCCTCCTGTGATGGGAGAAGAGGCCTGCAAGGAAGAACGGAGTGATGCCAGGTCAAGACACTGTTAAGTCGACTCCGGGATGCGAGGAGGAGATGGAAAGGAGAAGAACGAGGACAGACCACCTCTCCCACTCTACCTGTCCACAGCACGACTCCTGATGCCTTACCCGTGCTCAGTAATCACGCACCTCCCGATCAAAATGATCCACCCAGTCCAAACGATCCATCCTAGCTCATCCCTGGCTAGGCTCACACTGATGGTGAAGATGTCCTTCAGCACGCTTTCCCAATTCCAGCATGCCCTGTCAACCTGGCGTTCCTGCTCTGGGGCAGGCGTTAAGAACCCTGTGCTGTGGTTGAGGACCACCAGGACTGCAGTGGAAGAGGGTTCCAGGTACCTCTTTCTCGTGGCTGTGTGTGGAGGAAAGCAGGTGGATGTGAATGTCAGAGAATAGACACGCTGCTAACACAAGGCAAAGGGCAGACCGACGGGGAGCAAATCCAATCCAAAGATCAGCAGATGAAAGAGGAGGAGGTATACAGACGCACTGTGCCAGTGAAGAGGAAAAATGAAGACGTGAACGGACAGTGTCATTCCAGAAACAGGACAGGGGTATTTACATAAACTCCTTACTCTATAATCATGATAAACAACAAAAAAAACACATTCACACAAAAATATAAATTTGAAATAATTAATAGCACCAGTGTGTCAGATAATAGTTTCTTTCCCCCGCTACGCAAAGTACAAAGTTGCATAGTGTTAAAGGCTATATGTGAATCTTGAAGGCGGGCTGGCAGGAGGAGGAAGGGGTCTGTGGCAGAGAATCGTCACGCTGTGATCTTTGAAGAAAATCACAGAGCTGAGGATCAGAAGTTGAGAAGCCCACTAGGAAATTCCACGCAAGGGTCTTCCGTCTACACTTGGAGGGGAAGGTGTAGAGGTGGTTTAGATCACAAAGTGCAGGAACTAGATGGTGTTGGCAGCTGCGTGAAATACTGAGTGCAAGTATTTGCCACCAGGATTTGGCAAACAATGTGTTTTGAGGGATTCTACGTGATGGAAACATCAGAAGAAAATGGAAACTAAAAAAAGGGTCTAATATTTCATCTCTCCCCAATGGAAGAAAAATGGATATGTGGGATCCTGACAATGCAAGTCACATCTAAGTTCTATCCCTTTGCTAGAAAAGACTAGGACAAGGAGGCTTTTGCTTTGTTTGTCAAGATTTTAAGGACCAACCACCCTTCTCTGCCAGGTAACAACACTAGTTCCAAGACTAATATACTAAAAAAAAACAACAGCTCTAAGAATTAGTTTGATTTTGGAAAAAAAAAAACTTTAGTGGTTATCATATCCTTATTTCTTCTGTATAAATTCCACTTATAGGAATAGAAGGCATCTGTTGGTGAGTGCAAGCTGCCCGTTCAGATTTAAAGTATCAGCTGCCCAAAGATCTGAAAAAAGTTTATCTTCCTAGTCAATTATTAACATCTGAGAAAATGTTCGGCCTACTTCTGCAGTCTCATATTCTCCTGGAGACTGTCACAAATCATTGCATCCTTACCCGTGGATGGCTCAGTGTCCTGAACTCAAATAGCTAAAACAACTGATGATGGCTCTCGACATTCTGAATGACCAATACCTTTGGCACAGGAGGTGTATCTCCTTTTTGCTTAAAAGGAGGAGGGGCAGGAGATGTAGATGCATTTTCTTTGCCTATAGACTGGATATACTGGCCATCACAATGCTACTGTTAGTAGCCAAACTTTTCCTTCATAGAAACAAGAGTACTGAGACTGAGGAGGTTCTGTTGGCATCAGTGAGAAAGGGAGGGCTACTTGCTCAGCCCTGGCACACAATGGTTCCCACGAAGTGTTTAAGCCGCTGTACAGCAACGCAGGATGCCACGTCTTTATGCGACTCGGAAGGGACAGGTGGGTCTGAGGGAGCGTCGTTAAGTGGAAGAGAGACTTTATTAGATAGAACCCTTTGTTCCTGATTCACGATGTTTAATTTGCTTCTCTTTAAAATTTTGTGACTTTTCCTGGTTCAATAGGACAGTGGTGGAGAGCAGCAGAGAGTTGGGGGCAGGGGTCTGAAAAATGTAACCTTTGTGTGCAGGCCCTCTGTGGCCTCACAGTGGCTCCCTAAGGAAGACGCTAGGGCTTCTCAATGGACGGGGTGTTGAAGCAGCCGGAGGGTAAGGTCTTCTTGATGTCTTCCAGGTTGCGGATGTCCTTCAGGATCTCCTCGATGTCTCGGTTATAGTCCATGATGGCTGCCTCCTGCTTCCTGGCTTCATTCTCCAGGTTGGACACCTTCCTGTCTAGATCACTGACTTTCATTTCCTCTTTGGCTTTGTTCAGGGTGCCTTCAATCTCATTTAGCTTGTTCAGGTCCACTGTGTCCAGCTGGCCTACAGAGTCAGAAGAGGACAGACGCATTCAGTACGAATTATGACATCACTCCACAAGTACCACCCCCCGCGCCCCAAACCCTCCAGCCTTTTTATAAAGGAAGACCAGCAGCTGCCATTGCACAGAAGTGGCCTCAGAACTAGACACCTAACTAACGAGAGAACTCTACTTAATGCACTGCGGCGACCTCAAGGGGAAGGAAGTCCAGAAGGGTGGGGGCGTGTGCATATGTATGGCTGATTCATTTTGCTGAAGAACAGACATTAACCTCGGAAAACAGCTGTATTCCAGTAAAAGTTCATTTAAAAAGGGAGGGGGCACTCACCAAGCACAGACACTGACCTAACCCAGCAGGGACGGTCAGGACACATGAAGAATACCGGGGCTGGATTTTTTCTTTTTTTCCCTCAGAATATGGTTTCTGTGAAATGTTTTCTGAATATGTAGCGACTATGTCCTAGCCCTTGTGCCTTACTTGTGGTTTGAAGGTCATCTAGTAACATTTAATCCCTTTTTCTTTTTCATATTTATATATGTAATCTTTCGGTCTTTTTAGTACCATTTAATAAACATAAAAATCTTTAAGCTAGAACCCTAAGCCCTCAGCTCTTCGATATCAGGGAGAATGGGTTGCTTTGGGGGAGTGTTACTCTGCTCCCAGAATTAGACTCTTATAGAAGCCCTCCTGTGGAGAATGGCCAGGGTTGAAAAGCTGAAACAATTTTAGCAAAGCTTTGTTTTAAAATTAGCATGAAAAAGAGGTCCCTTTAAAAGGAACTATTTCTATATAAACGAAAGCAGACAGCCAGCTGCGGTACTTGATGTATACTGTACTTGATTAAATTCTCACAAGAACATTTGACATCAATGATTCTCAGATGTTAAGTAATTTGCCCAAATTTGCACGGCTTACAGGCAACAAAGAAACGATTTCAACCCAAGTCTGACTAACTTTAAAAGCCAAACTTTTCTGCCACAAAAGCTACCTCTTCTAGCTTACTTTCACTTTAAAATCCATCTGTTGGCACATAATAATTTATTAGTCTTCAAAATTAAGACAGATTAAAAATATCACACACCCCACAAAACAAAACATTGACCAAAACCAAACTATAAAGACTAACACATTAAAACAGGATGCCCTGCTACACAGCTGTCCTAGTAAAGAGTATTGTGTGCGTGCTAAATCACGTCAGTCGTGTCTGACTCTGCAACCCTGGGGACTGTAGCCTGCCAGGCTCCTCTGCCAAGCAAGAATACTGGAGTGGGTTGCCATGCTCTCCCCTCCAGAGGATCTTCCCAACCCAGGGATCGAACCTGGGTCTGCTACCTGGCAGGTGAGTTCTTTACGGCGAGTGCCACCTGGGAAGCTCACTGGTTGGAGAGATTACAGCTTTATAATGCAGCCTGGTGACGAAAGTACATCTATGCTACAATGAGGCCTGCTCCCTGTCAAACTGGATTAAAGGAAAATTTCAATATGCTTATATTTCCTTCAAAACAAAAGCCTTTTCCTCTCATTTTGCATAAAAACCATCAGCTCATCAGATTATTCTTTAAAGTGTTCTTTCATTCTATCACTGAAATCCTTGACTTCAAACTCTTTGAAGACATTCCGCCAGCAGGACGAGCTAAGAATGATCATTGCTCAACTATGTTATAAATCTTGACCATGAAAGAGCCATGCTACCTGGCAGCAAACCTTTAAAATTTCATTAAGTCCTTGCATCATGGCAGATTCCAACACTGAGGTCAGATTCCATGGAAGGACCTAGTAAGTACATGTTGAATTAATACAACTTAAAAGTCACGATTCAGTTTATACAGTCTTTGCACTGTAATATCTACTTTTGAGTCAACTATCTCAGATCCCAAGAACAGTGCAAAGAATTCAAAGACTGCCTACAATGACTACAGTTACTTACCAAGCTGCTCCAGGAGGTCATTAATAAGGTTGAGGAGGTTGGTAACAGAGTTTTTGGCTTTTCTGGCATTGATCTCGGCTTCCTGAGCAGCCTGTGAAGCCTGTACACCAAAAAAGGATAAATAATAAATGACACATTTTTGTCTTCTTGATATATCTTTCCTCAATGAGTAAACAAATCTAACTTTCAGAAACTATAATCACGAAACTATAATCTCTCACCATAGGGATTTTTGGGGACATATCTTCATGTTGAGGATGTTGCTATTTTTAATTCACATTATCGTCATAAAGAGGCAGTCGTATATCTATACTGTATTTGTATTTCAGAGATCAAGACTATAATTTCTTTTTCTCACTTTCTTACTCAAGAATATATGAAGGTGTATTCAAAATAAAACCCATCAAACGGAAACAAGTTACTTAAAAAAATTTTTTGTGGCTCTCTGCTTCTCCTTTTTTAAAATTTTAACTAAATTTATTTATTTACTTATTTTTCAGCCACACCATGTAGCATGTGGGGTAGATCCCCAACCAGGGACCGAATCCATGACCCCTGCAGTGGATGCAGGGTGTCTTGACCACTGGGCCACCTAGAAAGTCCCTACAAGTTACCTTTTAAGGATGAATAAAAAAACAATTAATACATTTTAGAACTAGAACATGTCCTCCAAGACTTGATTATCAGAAATAGCCTATTCTCAGAAAATTTTCATAATTATGTGATATTCTTTTAAAACTCCCTTTCCCCCTGTAATCACACATGTACATACACACACAAACTGAGACAATACAATTTACATTTTAAAAAATCAACCAAAGGTAAATCTATTTGGGAAAAATTCCATGAAACCTGAACAAATATGCTTCTGCATGAGTCACAGGAAATGGCAATGGAAGAGGAAGTGTGTAAGGATCAGAAAACAGATGCTCTCACAAATAAATAAATCTGGTTGGGATATACACCAGTAACTTTGAGCTTCCCACCACAGAACTGTTTTTCCTAGTTTTTTCTGGGTCAACAGAAATACAAAACTTTTGGATAGAGAAACAATGTGAAAATTTTAAAAAGAAAAAGAAAGCAAGGGGAAAAACCCTTCAGAAATAAAGGATTAATCTCTGTTCAAATTTCAGCCACTGCCACTGTGACTTCCCAGGCAGTCTGCGAATATCCTAGCAGAGCTGCTGGCCCTCGGTCTGCAAGTCACTGATGGCATCTATCCCGCTGTCTGCAGCCCCCTCTTCTAGGGACAACCGTGAGCTTTCACTCTTTTCCTTAAAAATAAAAAATAGGTTACAGAGTCCAATAATAAGGATGCAATTCTGGCCTTTCAGGCTATTTAACTATAAATGGGATAATACATACGAGGGTGCCCTGTGCTCCTTATAAATTATTTACCAAAAGGAATAAAAGATAGATCTTTTCTTCCCTTTGAATGGAATCCACACCCTCTTTGAGGGTATGAAGATACAGAGAATATGTATCTTTTCCTTCTTTCAACAGACTCTAAATCTCATGATTCTATGACTGCATTAAAAAAAAGTAAAATCCAGAGACCCTCAGCACCTATGAAAAACACACATTTTTACTATGTGGCAATTTTCACTTGAGACATACCTTGCTATAGAAAATTCAGATAATCTGAAACAAAAATCAAAAAATGCATAATAAAATAAGGTACTTGCAAAAGGGATACTTTTGTTATCACTTCCCTAAGGACTTCTTCATTAGATTAACAAGGTTAGTAATTCTTCTTTCTATCCCAAGGGGAAAATGATCTACCATGATCATTTATACTGTCACTCAGTTGTGTCTGACTCTTTGTGACCTCATGGATATAAAGTCCATGGAAATCTCCAGGCCAAAATACTGGAGTGGGTAGCCTTTCCCTTCTCCAGGGGATCTTCCCAACCCAGGGATAGAACTCAGGTCTCCCGCACTGCCAGCAGATTCTTTACCAGCTAAGCCACCAGGGAAGCCCAAGAATACTGGAGTGGGTAGCCTATGCCATCTCCAGCAGATCTTCCCGACCCAGGAATTGAACTGGGGTCTCTGCATTGCAGGCAGAGTCTTCACCAGCTGAGCTATGAGGGACGCCCACACAAAGGAGTTCACGTCTTGTCATTACTGTGATCATAATCAGATTGAACTGGAAAGAAATCATTTACATTGTGACTCCACTAGTATTTTTAAAAGCAAAATACTGCATAAAACAGAAAAATGGACCCCAGTCCTTCGGGGGACCACGCATTCACAAGTTAATTTTGTTACAAACAGAGCTATGTATATACAACATCACAATAAGTGAAAAATTGAATTGGCTGTAAGTTTGGTATGTTTTGCCATCTTCAGATCTGTCCTTTTACACAAGAAACTGGTCTTTGCTAAAGGCAAGTTGCTGGGAGACAGGAGGAAGGAAATTAACTTTTCATTGCATTTTTTTTTCCTCCTTTCTGATTATATCCCATTTATGAATTACTCATTCAAAAATATAAAAACATACTTTCAAATGTCCTAAAACCTCAAATGTGTAAAACAATCTTTTGCTTTTAATTGAGAGTAGCTTTGGAAAGGAACTCTTGTGCAATAATCTGGCAGAAGATCCGAATTCTTTGTCTTCTATGTAAGTTACTAACCCAATTCTTGATCAGGAAACACAATTGAAAACAGAAGTCAATAGGAAAGAGACTCCTCAACAAGTCAGGAGTCTTTCATCACTAAACACCCTTCACTTTCTCCTCATTAGCAAAAACGCCAAAGTCACTCACCATCCCTGCCATCATCATATCCTGGTCAGCATCCTCTTGTTTTTTCTTCAGCTCTTTTTCTGCTTCCTGTAGTTGTTTCAACATGTTATTCACCTCGTTATCCAGATCTGTAACTTCTGCAAAGGTCCTTTCAGCTTCTGCCTTGGTGCTGGTAGCGTTCTAGACACAAAATAAACAACTGCTGATGAAAAAATGCTTTCCTTTCTCTAAAGTATTCTGCCTCTCAAAACTAGGATCCAGAAACAACAAGGCAATAAGCTGCCCTATAATTTGTACTGTAAGTTGAATTATGTTATCATTTATTTGGGCTAGAAATAACAGTAATGAAAAAAATAACATTACCACCTAACATAATAACATTTTACAAAGCACTGTTATTTGTATCCTTTTATTTAATCCACTTAATAAAAATTCCTCTTCTATTGTTGCCATTTTTAGTTGGGGTCACACCGCAGCAACATTTAACTGGTGTATACTTTCCACTGCATCACGCTGATTAGACTCTTTCACATGGATAATTTTCTACTCAAAGCTAGTCTTATTCTAGTTGGCAGTTCATTATAATGTACAAAAAGTCCATAATCCTGAAATATGATATATCTACTCTAAATAAGCTAAAAAATGCGTGTGATTTTCAAACACATGTAAGCTTACAGTCAGCTCCAATCTCTCCTTTAAATGAAATAGACTGATATTTAAGTAGGAGAAAGCCAGCCTAAAGAAGTTATTCTTTAAGATGAGTAGAAAGACTCCTGGCACGGGCAGCTATAACAATTATAAAAAGTGGGGCTTAGATATGGAAATATGTTTGAAAGGGGGGGGCGTGAAACACTGTATAAACTTGACCCTCTAAAAAAGACAGAAAAAAACAAACTATCCATGGCAGGGAACTGTGTTTATTTAGAAAGAGTCTGATTTTTTTTGTGGGAGGGGACTCTATGGGTTCCTGAAGCCATCTCCCTCCTCACAACTGAGACCCTGCCACCAAGACATAGAGATTTTAGAGTAAAGGGCCCTTTCTTTCTTTTGTTGTATCACACAGCATGTGGGATCTAGTTTCCTGACCAGGGATTGAACCTGCACCCCCTGTATTGGAAGCATGGAGTCTTAACCACTAGACCGTCAAGGAAGTCCCAAAGGACCCTTTCAATAACTCTCCCCTCTTAATCAACGTGGTTACCTGCTCTAATGCTTGGTTAAAAAAAAGAAAGAAAGGAATGACAAAGATGGAGTAATATAACTTTAATGGAGTCAAGGAAAAAATGTGCAAGATCTTTCAGTATGGGGGGCAGGGGGCGGGGGTCTGGAACCTGGAAAACGACTAGAGAATAGAGAACAAGAGAGCAAAGGCCTGGTTTCGGACAGGAGGGGCGTGCACACCTTCTGGACGGCGCTGGCGATCCTCTCTGCCTCGTGGGCCTTGTTCCTGGCCTCGGTGGCATCTGCGGCAGCATTGCCCAGCGCCTGCTGAGCTTCCCTGGTCTTTTCATTGGCTTCGATTATGGTCTGGTTGATGGCAGGGATTCTCCTTAGGGCCTCCTCTGCAGCCGTCTTATTATCATTCACTCGCCTATCAAAATCTAAAACAGGTTCAAGGAATGCATTTGAACTAAACTCTCAACAAGCCAAAAGGGAAACTTTCAGGGAGCTGTCACGAGATTTTGTTTTATGAACAATGGAAGTCAAGGGGAAAGAATGAGAAACAACAGGGACCGAAATCTTAGAACAAAGCTCACGGCTCTATATGGAAGATTCATGGGAATGAACACCTGCTTCTGCAAGGCAAATTCTCACTTGAAACATTTATTTTCATGCAGAACCGAGGATGCTATCACCTCCATCTCAACCAATACTGCAAGATGTAGCTTATTCTGTTTGCTATGTGTAAGGCACTGAGTTGAGAGCTTTATGAATTTTTGTAACTGCATCACTGGTATATATTAGAAAATTCAGGATTAAAAAGGTAGACCATTTTTTCAAGGATTCACAGTAAGAGTAAGAGGTAGATCAGGGATTCTAACTCAAACCCACTGATACAGAGCCCATACATTCAACCATTATCCTGTAAAGCTTCTGTATTTACAGAACTTACATTTATCAGAGGCAAGTTCAAGGCTATACAATGAATTGAGCGTAGTTCTTTTTTATCTTGAGTAAAGAAAGAAAACAAAGACTGAGATGCAACTGGCAGAGAAAATTAAAGATACTCTCAACTTACCAATACTAAGCAGATAAATAGGCGTATCTTGGTTATAAGAAATATACTTTTTTTTTTTTGGTTTTCATACCATGGGTAAAATGACATGAGATCTGGGATTTTTCTTTGAAATATTTGACATAAAAAAATAAAGACATAAAAAAAGGTAGGGAAGGTGTTGAGGGATAAAGTAAGTGCAGTAAAAATCTTAACTACTGAATCTGAATGACAGGTATACAGGATTAATTATGCTATTATCTCTCATACTGTATGTGGTCAGAAAATCTCATAGTAAAAATCTTTATCAAAAGAAAGAAAACCAGCCTAACAGAGGACATTTACCCTGTTACCTCACCCTTTCATACCTTTCAGGTTGTTGAGAATGTCATTGGCTTCTTGTAAGGTGTTTCGTCCCTTTTCGGCAGCTTCTTCCGCAAGAGCTTTGGCAGCATCAGCTCGGGCAAGGAGCTGGTCAGCAGTCTGCAAACACATGGCAGATCAGAGGACAAAGCCTCCCAGGTAAAGCCTTCTCTCTCCTAACAGACCAGGCACCTCCAGGCCACCCCACTCTGACAAGCCAGCATACAACAGGTTAGGCCTGGGCATCGGCATCGCACCCTCCTCTGATTTCTTCATGTGTTTTGTTGCTTCTGCGATTTGTGGTGACGGCTCAGACACAGCTTACAGCCAGACAATTTCAATTTTTGCCTCATGAAATGAAGCAATCTGTAAAGCAAACCAACCTGCTGTTCAGTCTTTCCTTTCTCCAGAAGGTTCTTTACTTCAAATTCTTTGCCTCTCATGTCCTCTCTGAGGTCCTCGTAATCTTTCAACTTCTGGTCAATCAGACGGTCCAGATCTTCAGCTTCCTTCTTGATTTTATTTGCCTCATTCTAAGAAAAGCAAGTAAGATCACATATGTTAGAAAAAACAACCTAAACTGCCCAAAAGATAGCCTCAGTTCAGTTTAGTCGCTCAGTTGTGTCCGACTCTTTGCGACCCCATGAATTGCAGCACGCCACGCCTCCCTGTCCATTACCAACTCCCGGAGCTCACTCAGACTCACATCCATCGAGTCGGTGATGCCATCCAGCCATCTCATCCTCGGTCATCCCCTTCATCTCCTGCCCCCAATCCCTCCCAGCACCAGAGTCTTTTCCAATGAGTCAACTCTTTGCATGAGGTGGCCAAAGTACCGGAGTTTCAGCTTTAGCATCATTCCCTCCAAAGAAATCTCAGGGCTGATCTCCTTCAGAATGGACTGATTGGATCTCCTTGCAGTCCAAGGGACCCTCAAGAGTCTTCTCCAACACCACAGTTCAAAAGCATCAATTCTTCGGTGTTCAGCTTTCTTCACAGTCCAACTCTCACATCCATACATGACTGCTGGAAAAACCATAGCCTGGACCAGATGGACCTTTGTTGGCAAAGTAATGTCTCTGCTTTTCAATATGCTATTTAGGTTGGTCATAACTTTTCTTCAAAAGATAGCCTCAGTAATTCTGTAATACTTAGTAGATAGTTTTGAAAAGAATAGCACAGGGCAAGATTTCATGGACCTTTTTAAGAAAAGAAAAAAGAGGAGGTATACCCTACCTATATGCAGTAAAATGCATAGTACTTAGTTTAATGAGTTTCAACAAATATATTCACCTGTGTAACCAAACCCCAATCAAGAGAGACAGTATTTCCACCCAGGAAATGCCCTTGTATCTCTTTCCAGTCCATTTCCTCACCCACCTCTCCAACAATGTGGCTGTCACTGGTCTGTTTTTTAAATCATCATAGATTAGTTTTGCCTATTGTCAAATTCCATATATATGAAATCATAAGTATGTACAAACTTAGACAGCATATTAAAAAGCAGAGACATTACATTTCCAACAAAGGTCCATATAGTCAAAGCTATGGTTTCTTTAGTAGTCATGTAGGGATGTGAAAATTGGACCATAAAGGCGGCTGAGAGCCAAAGAATTGATGTTTTTGATCTGTGCTGTTGGAGAAGACTCTTGAGAGTCGCTTGGACTGCAAGGAGATCAAACCAGTTAATCCTAAAGAAAATCAATCCTGAACATTCATTGTAAGGACTGATGATGAAGCTGAAGCTCTAATACTTTGGTCACCTGATGCGAAGAGCTGATTCATTAGAAAAGACCCTGATGCTGGGAAAGACTGAAGGCAGGAGGAGAATGGGATGACAGAGGATGAGATCGTTGGATGGTATCACCAAATCAATGGACATGAGTTTGAGCAAGCTCCAGGAGATGGTGATGGACAGGGAAGCCTGGCGTGCTGCAGTCCATGGGGTTACAAAGAATCGGACATGACTGAGCAACTGAACAACGATGACAACAGTATGTACATGTCTGAAGAGATTTAAAATATTATGATAACAAAGTCAAGACCTCAGACGTAAGAATGGAAACTTAACATATTTCAAGTTTAATGGAAAAACTACACCATTTATATAGAACCTGGTATGAGGATTCAGGATTAGGATTAGAGTACAGATGAAATAAAATATCATCAGTCCCCAAATATTTTACTTGCCCCAAAGCATCTTGACATAGTTCTTTCATTTAAACCACTCTATTATTTCTCTCTTGTGCAAAAGCAGATAGTGCCTGGGAGCAACGATCTAGGTGCCAGATATAATTGGATTTAGAAGTGATTATTTTTATCAATGAAGGAGTCTTTTCTATTTTATGTTTATTATCACAGGATTATTTTACCTCAATAAGTTCTCTTTTTTTTCAGGCAAGGCTTTATTGGGGCCCCTGCTGCAGCAGGGAGGAGTGAGAAAAAATAACAGGCTGCCTTGCTCGCTCATTCACTGAAAGGGGTGAGCCTGTTACTTATATGGGGTGAGCGTAGGGGTGTATTAACGTATCTAATCTAGAATTCTGACTTTACCAGTAAGTCAATGGGAGGTCAGAGGAGGTACTGGGTTGGCCAATATCATAAGATCTTATGGAAAAACCCAAATGAACCTTTTGGCCAACTCAATAGGGACTGACGACAGTTGAGGGGCAGTCGGAAGAGTGCTCCTCCAGCCTGAGGGGGGCATGTGGGTGTGCGTTTGGTGGGGAGAGAGTGGGGGTGGCAAGTCTGTGCAGGCAGGCTGTCAGCCCAATACCTCCAGTGCCTCCGAGTCCACAGGAGTGAGCTGGGCTACACTGGCGTAGATCTCCACCGCTTTATCACCAGCCTTCTTGGCCTCCTCATGTACTCGGGCAGCTTGCTTCTCCAGATCCTGGGAGATGTTCTTCGCTTGTTCGTACCTAAGGAACAAAAGATGTGACCTAATGAAAACCTATATTCCTTTTAGCATCTTAATGCTCATCAGATTCATTCTAGTTTAAATCACTGTGACAGCATTTTCAAAACCTCAAAGAAATGCTATATTAAAATGCTATTATTTAATACCAATATAGCTTAAATTTCTATTTCACCTCCTCACTTTATAGCATATAATGTACCATATGTTTTATTTCAGACACCTTTTAAATATATGTAGCTTATTTTCTCCGCTTATTCTGTGATTATTTTTTCTCTTCTTATTTATGCAGAATTTTAAGCAACATGGTTTAGCCTTTACCATTCTCTGCTGATACAGCAATTGGATCAAATAAAATCTCTGTGGCTCTAGATCCCTTGCTCTAATTACTGCATCATTTCAAAAGCACAATTAATAAAAGATACCTTACTGCATGAATGTCTGGCCTGAACTCACCAGCATTTAATTCGTCAACGAACTATTGCCACTTACAAGAACAATTTAAATTGTACTCACTTTCTGTTAAGCTCTTCAATCTCAAATGCTGTTTGATTTTCTCCTGCTAGCGTCCTCAAAAGCAGACTGTATGCCTCAGCTGAGGTATCACTGGCTGTCTTCGCTACTCGTACAATGTCATCAGCTTCTTGTTTATGGCTATGTAACATAACAGGAAAAACAAGTCATGAAACAGAACCTTTCAATAGGGAAAGAAGCAGAATTCAGGTAAAGCTTACTTTATTATATACATATACTACCGCGGGCAGAGTTCCACAAATATTGAAAAATCTTATAAATTTGGAATTTTGTCATCATTTCAGTGGCACTGAGTTTATAAATAAGCATTCTATAATCTGAGAAAATGACACTTCTCAGGAAGATTAATGATATAAAATATATAAAATTACTTTTAAATTTAATTACTTAAAAATATTTATACGTGAAACTATGTATGCTGGCAAGAACTCACTTTTCTAGTCATAAACACAAATCTCAGACCTCATCTTTAATGGCTCCTCTGGTTCTGTTTCTACCTAATCTTAAAATCCCTTTGACTATTCAGATTTCTCACATGCAACCTAGGAAGAGCAATTCAATGCCAAATGGCAAAGAACACGTCAACTGGGACTGCTGAGCAACTGCTAAGTTTTTTTTTTCAGCTCTAAAATTTCATATTACATTGTCACACTGCAATACATGGCCATTCTTTCTGATCTGATAAACTTTCCTTCAAATTTTATGCAAGAAGTACACCACAATTAATTTATCTCCAAGACCTAATTTTTCTTGGGAGCTTTCTATAATGTTTTAAGCTGTCTTCATTTAATCAGAAAATCCAGCTCTGAAATCATGAATGCTCTATGAACTAAATTACAGCAATTCACACACTCACATTTATGAAGAACAGAAAGAGCACATATGTTAAAGCAAAAAGTCAATGCAATTGCTCAGACACTGAAGCTAAAATTCTATCAGGTTTTATTTAAGCACCCTAGACCCATGAGGTCTACTGTTTTGCAAGGCATTTATAAACATTTATTGAGTACTTATTATAGGTCAGATACTGTTTCAAACACTGGGGCTTGAGCAATGAATAAAGCATACAAAAACGCCTGCCCTCACAAGGACTAATTTTATTTTTTTTTTAATGCTTTAACCTGATGCCTTCTACGATTTAAAGTCTTCTTAAGAAATTGCCTTACTTTTAATCAGGAATGAAAGGATCTGTTTGGCTAATTTTCACGTGTACGATGGATGTTTAAATATTTTCTATTGAAACTTGAAAATAAAACATTTTTGTTAAAAATTTCAAAATTAAAAATAACGACGATGACAAGGGACTTCAATGGTGGTCCAGTGGTTAAGAATCTGCCTGCCAATGCAGGGGGACATGGGTTCAATTCGCAGTCTGGGAGGATCCCACATGCTGCAGAACAACTAAGCCCAGACGCCACAACTACTGACTCTGTGCACCCTGGAGCCTGTGCTCCGCAACTAGAGAGCCGACGCAGTGAGAAACCCCCACAGTGCAACAGAGAGCAGCCCCACTCGCTGCAACTAGAGAAAGGACACATGCAGCAACGAAGCGCCAGTACAACCGGAAGTAAATAAACAAAAACACTTAAATTAATAAAACCTTAAAAAAGCAGCTAAGTTCTGAGCTTATCTACTAAGGTTTCAAAATTTAAAATCTAAATTTTCCTTAGATATATAGATACAATTTCTCTCCAAACCATCACATTCTAATATTCAAAATAAATATTCTAATATCAAAGGAAAGGGGAGAAAAGAGTACACATAGTTCTTTTCAGAGTATGGTACGTAACATTTCAGAAAAGAGAGCAAACTTTGCAGAAGTAATTATGTGGGAAGTGTCTGTGGGTGGAGGACGGAACATGTACATGCCATAACATAAGCCATGACTAATCATTAACAAGAGATCTGGAGGTTACCGTTCAGCAAGCTTCCGTGCCTCTTCTGCCAAAAGGGTCATGTTGTTGGGGTCCCCTGTAGACTCTGGCTGAGCGACTGACTGAAGGAGAAGTAAACAAGGAGCTGATCTCAAAGGAGGGGATTATTCATGTTAATCAACAAGCGTCAAAACTAAATTTTTATCAATATTATTTAGAGAATGAATGCCTCTTCATTTAAGAGTTATCTTCAGTTAATATCAGCATCCTTGACTACAGATTATTTCTATTTTCAGCAGAGAATAAAGAAAGCTTAAATTGCCTAGAAGGACCAAAACAAGAGAGAGGACCCAGATGCCCTTTGGTTTTAATTCAGTTTGGGCTATTTCATGGCAGCTATGACCAATGTGGCTTTTTTCCTCCATGTTTAGAGACAAATAAAAAGATACAAGGCGTCCATTTATCGGAGGAAACACTCCAGTACCAGTAAAAGGCTTGCTGTCTAATGACCAAGGGGCTCCCCTCCCACCTCAGACTGTCCCAGTCACTCACCACATTGGCAATGGCAACCTTTGCTTTCTCAAGTTCTCTGGATGCGATTTCAATCAACTGCTCTGTGCTTTCGACCCGGGAACGCGCTTGTTCAGCCAAGTTTCCGGTCTCTTCAATGGTATTCCGGATATTCTGTAAACGGCTAATTTGGCTGAATAAGGTGTTATTCACTCTCTGGAGGCGATCCATCAAATTTTGGTCTACATCTGCAATAGCAGTGCAGAAGAAAGTTCATAAATTATCTGAAGGCGGGGGACATACCATCTCATATGAAACCTGAGGCACTGCTTCTCGTCATGCTTCCAAGTACAGCATCTTTCTGACAAGCTTCCTGAAGCCAGCAGCAGAGCTGGTCAGTCCTCACTGTGCCCGGCAGTACCGCCACTGTCGCATTCAACCATGGTCTCCGACTGTGTTTAACTGGAGACGAACACCCATCTCTCCCACCTGACGAGTCCCTCCTTTCTTGCTCCACATGGCACCCCAGTCTTACACAATGACTGGCAAAGAGAAGACACTCAAAACATACCTAATGAAGCGAAGATTTTGACACTCCAGCACATGCAAGACCGAACAAAACTACAGTGCTGCTAAAAGCACTACCAGCCCCGAGAGCTGCCCAATTTTCTAAACTAGGAAAAAACTCAGTTTGAAACAGAAGTTGAAATACAGCCCCTTAAATTCATTTTTAAAATTTTAATCTAAGTAGACTCTTGCTGCCACCCCACACATCCATGTAATTTCAGACTGATCTCTGCTTTTGAATAGTTCTTTGAATTGTTCTTTCTTAATTTTGCCCATTCGATTTAAACCTCATAGCTATGCCCTAATCAATCAAGAAACAAATATAAGCCTATACAAAGATAATTCTGACATTATTAAAATTCTCACATCATGAGGTTATATTAATATACAGAAACCATTAAGTCAATCTTATTCAAACTAACCAGTTCTTAATTCTGCATGATGCTAGTGTTGGGATCTGAATTTTCCAAGGAATGTACAAGAGGTGAGAAGTTGAAGTCAAGATCAACAAAGCAATACAGGCTTGGAAAACAGCATCTTGAAAGCAGGGTCACCCAATCAATACACATGCAAAGCTGGTAGACTACAAAATGCTCATCTAACTACAGAATGACCCCATTCAGATATTACTTAAACAATTCTTTGAAAATCCAAAGCTTTTTAACAAAACATAAAATAAAAAAAAGTTGAAATTATGGAGAATCACTTAGATTTAGGAAGCACCCAATGAAGCTAAGAAGCCCCTTCCATTTCAAACTCCAAAAAGGTAACCTATCGATCTCTTTGGCCAGTTCTTTAGAGAAACAATTGTATCCCCCAGCAAAAGGGAAGAGATAACCTAAATGGATCACTTCAAAGCCCTCTAATTCCAAGTGTCCACTTGTACTGCGTAATCTCCTTTCAAAACTGAAGAATAAACACAAGTTTAAACTACAAATGAATACTTAGGGAGAGTCTGAAAGGATAAATCATTATGAAGACATTCTTATTCTTGGCTAGTTTGAACCTAAGTGGGAAAGGTCAGCCAGGAACTCCATGAACCAGGACTTAGTGGGAGTGGATTCTCAACCCCAGCCTCACTCTGGGGGCTCCCAAAGCTAGCAGAAGCAGGAAGGCATTATGCTCCCCATCCTTCGGGTGGCTCAGGGGCAAGCGTGGTGGCCACGGCTCCTATTAGCGCTTCGTCCCACNGACTTAGTGGGAGTGGATTCTCAACCCCAGCCTCACTCTGGGGGCTCCCAAAGCTAGCAGAAGCAGGAAGGCATTATGCTCCCCATCCTTCGGGTGGCTCAGGGGCAAGCGTGGTGGCCACGGCTCCTATTAGCGCTTCGTCCCACAGAATCATCTGCGTGGGCAGAGGAAAGGCTGCAGTCATTGTGGCTGAAAAGAGCCCAACGGGCTGCAGCTGCACCGAGGTGTGCAGCCCGACGAGCGGCAGTGCTGGCCGACCTCATTTTCTTGCCCCGTGACTGAGCTCGAGGTGCTGGCACCGCAGCTGTGTGCCACACCCCACCTCTTAGGTGGCTGATCGGCACTTAGGAATGACCACCCCACACTCAACTCAACGGATACGGCAGGACAGATATGAATTTGTTGTTACAGGAGAATACGTTAATGGAAAAACATGTGTCAAAATTTGAAAAATGAACATTCTAAAAAAAAAACCCCACCATTATTTGTACAGAACAGGAAACCTATAAATTCTNCAGAATCATCTGCGTGGGCAGAGGAAAGGCTGCAGTCATTGTGGCTGAAAAGAGCCCAACGGGCTGCAGCCGCACCGAGGTGTGCAGCCTGACGAGCGGCAGTGCTGGCTGACCTCGTTTTCTTGCCCCTTGACTGAGCTCGAGGTGCTGGCACCGCAGCTGTGTGCCACACCCCACCTCTTAGGTGGCTGATCGGCACCTAGGAATGACCACCCCACACTCAACTCAACGGATACGGCAGGACAGATATGAATTTGTTGTTGCAGGAGAATACGTTAATGGAAAAACGTGTCAAAATTTGAAAAATGAACATTCTAAAAAAAAACCCCACATTAATTTGTACAGAACAGGAAACCTATAAATTCTCCTTAATCTAGGTTTAAGACTTAAAATGTAACAACTGAAACAAAAAACATGTTTTCCACATCTCATTTTATTTTTCCATTTCTAAAAATTTACCTCATAGAACAATTTCTGGACTGTCCTACAAAAAGTAAACAAACTTGCTCAAATCAGACACATCCAATTTCTTCCTTCTACACTTCAATAATTTTATAAACCTTTAGGGACATTTACAACAGGAAATAAGCAACATATTTAGTTTTCGTTGACTCGTACCCTGACAAGAAGACTTCTCTAACTCAAAGTGGAAATGGAGTCAATAGGGAAGTCGATCATTGCGGCCCCAAGTGTATTAACGTTAACGCACACTTACTGTGAGTATCTGGCAAGCACCTGGATTTCCATGATGGAGAAAACCCCACACAAAAGTAACCTCAGACCAGCGGTGAGCACCTTGATCCAAGGATTTATAAAATGCTTGGGTTTTAACATCTAACCATGTCTGATGTAATGGGAGAATTACTTCTGCCTCGTGTATCTTAAAACATTGACAGGTTCTTTTCTACATGTTTAAAAAATGAAAGCATTCATAGTCTAAACATAGTTTAAAAACTGAGAAAGGATTTTATAAAACCATACTACTTACCCTTGAACTAAGAGGCACTTCTAAGGACAGCCCACCTCACAGAAATTACCCACTTGTTTCACTTTGTGTACCTTTGACATCCTGGGCTTCACGAAAGAGCTCAGTAACTTCCCTCTCTGCTTCCTTTAGCCTATCCTCAAAGGCTTGATCTGTCACCATCTCATCCCCAGTTCCAAGGTTTGCAATGAGATTCTCTAACTCCCGGAGTTTGGCTCGATGATCAGCAACCTAAACAATGAAAAAGGAAAAAGGGAAAGGCAGGTTGCATAAACATTCCTGCAGAACCTGACTGCACAGCCTGCAGAAACAATGATCAAAGCGGTGCTCCCTAAGAGCGGAGGTCTACATACTCCACGTATGTAAACTTTCAAGTAGATAACAGGAATAGATTTTCCTCATTTCTCTGGTTTCAAAAGAAAAACTGTCAGGCTGATTCGGCTGACTTTAAACTCTGCACACTGACGATTCTCCAGTTCTGATCGCTCTCTCCTGTTTGAGATTACTTTCCTGATACCGCCACTTGGCTCTCTGACAGGTATTCTCAACATAACATCCAAAACTATACCCTTGATTTTTTTTTTCTCTTAAATATGTATTCTCTGAATCATCTCCATCTCAATAAGTAGTGCCTCCAACTACCTCATGCAAAACAACCCAAGATTCATCCTTGATTCTTCTCTTTCCCTATCCTGACCCTCTCTTATATCCTGCCTTGCTCAACACACATATTTATCTAATTCAGTCTAGGCTTTCCCTTTTGCCCTATTCCTAACCATCCAACTGCATGCAGCAGAGTGTTCTTGAAGTATAAACTGAATTTCCCAGCTTAAAACTCTTTAGTGCACTCCCATTGGATTTTGAATAAAATCTAAATTTCTTACTCTGGTCAACACGGTGCAACCTAAGCAGTCTCTAACGACCTCTCCAGTCTTATCACAAACCATTCCCTCTTCATTCAGCAGGATCCAGATACCCTTGAGCTTCGAGGCCACTGTACCCCAAGTTCCTTCTTCCTGGAACAGCCTACACATCACTTCTCCTTTAGCTTGATCTTTCTTATCCTTAAGATCTCACCTTAAGGGAATTTCCACAGAGGCTTTATAGAAAGCAGTTCTCCCCAGTTATTCTCTGCATTCTTTCTTGTACTTAGTTAGTATTTCTTTAATTTTTTATTATGTGTCTCCCAGTCGGCACTTGAGCCCTTGAGAACAAAGGCTGGATCTATCTGGTTCACCATATTTTCTCTAGAGCTGAGAGCATAGGAAGTGCCCATTCAACGTCTGCTGAATGAATGAACGCATGCACTGTTGACAGCTGACCTTATCCTTCACCAGCCGGTAACAAGCTGGACATTCTTGGCAGCCAGGCCAAGACCGATTGTAGAAATAGTTCTCTTCACACTGGTCACAGCGATTCCCCACAAAGCCTTCTCTGCATTCACAGCGACCATCGTCCTTGCACTGGAGGGAAAGAGAGCCCTCAGGATGACAGTCACAGGCTGCAGAACAAAGGGAAAAGGGTGCATAATAAGGAAAAGAACGGAAGAGTGCGTTTTCTTTAAGCTCAGAGTGATATCAATAAGCCAACTGTACTATCATTAGAAGTAGATGCTTTGTGAAAAACAGGCTGATTTAGGAGAATTTAAATGGTTATGCCTGCTCAGCAGAGAAGACAGACATTTTTAAAACAACAATAAATTTTAAAGTAAAGTGAGCATCTTTTGGAAGGGGCACACTTCCTATGTCTGAATAATTATACAAATCAGTCTATGAAGTAGAAGTCAGTCCATTAGAGAAAGCACCCTTTTCGTGCACTTTCAAGAACTCATCTCTACCTTCATCTCTCCAACTGTTTAATTGTTTTTCTCTAAGGAACTAGAACACCCAAATGCTAGTGCTGATTTTCCATTATTTTGTAGTTTGTTTACTCATGTTGTTCTCTGAACAGAGTCAATGACCTATGCTGCATTCCACAGGAGAAACGAAGGAATTCAGAAAGCAAAAACCCAAACTGTTCTGCGGCCTAATTCCAGGCAAGTGTTTATGCCAAAGAGCAGCAGATGTGGACATGTAAGCGCACCAAAAGGGCCTCAAGGGTGGGAAGCAACTGCAGTCAGTAAGTCAACAAACACGTCTGAGCAGAGTCCCTCACAGCTTCATCATCTGCACGAAGAATGTGATCAATTAAAAAGTTTCATTAAGCACAAGAGGCGGCTCGGTAATCAAAGAGTAATCACTTGGAAATATGAAAGACCAGAAAAAGGAAGGATCAGAAACACTGTAAAAGAAGCCATAAGTAGGTTGGTTGCTAAGAAACCAGAGAGGCTTTCGGTCCTCTGAGTTTTAGAAATGGATCATGTTTCTGGAATAAAGCATCTCTGAGGACTTGGGTATAGACCTGACTGTGAGCTGTGGGCTTACACGGAGGCTGGTAAAATGTTTTGGATTCACACTTCTAACGGGGATGAGAGGGGACTGAAGACGTCTACACCACCCACGTCCCTTACGTTTGCAGCCTTCGGGTCCAAACCCAAAGTGGTTGACCTCGCAGCGCTCACAATGCTGACCGGTGATGCCAGGCTGGCACTCACACTGGCCACTGTGGATGTCACATTGTCCGTTGGTGGAACCCAAAGCGTGGCAGTCACACCTAATAAATGAACACATGACAATTCTCGGGTAAGAAAAACAGACTTTAAGCAAATCTTTCTTTTTTTTTCCTTTCAGCACAGGACTGATACAATTTTGTATCAGAAAACAGAATGTTTTAATGATGACAGATGTTAAGGTTGCTGAGGTTCCAGTAATTTTCATGAGCTCTACTCAGATCTTCTTTTTCTAACCTAACCAACACAAATACTGCTGTTCCACTACTAAAACCACTTTCCATGGCTCTCCAATCTGGCACTGCATGGGCGCTGGGCTGGAGCTTCTAAAATGGGAATTCCCAGCCTCTGTAACCCCAGAAGTTCTGATTCTAAACATCTCAGAAAGGACCTTATAATTTGCATTTTTTTTAAAAAATGTTGCTCAGGTGACGCTGACGCAGCTGGTGCCATTGCCTCCGCTCTCTACTCTCATTACTTCATTACAGCTCTCCAGCATCGCCTCTAAAGGTTGCCTTGCCTGTTTCAGGCACTCAAATAACTCCCAAACAAAGCCAAACCAACTGTGGAATATAACTTACAAAAATTCATCTGTGACAATTTAAAAAAAAGCCAAGGTTGCCCGCACCAAAGGCACCCGTCATTTTACCTCTCACAGCCCTGCCCGCTCTGCAGGTTGTAGAATCCGGGGTCACAAGCGCCGCAGTCCCGGCCGGTCACGTGGGGAAGACACTCGCACTGCCCGGTCACGGGGTTACAGCTGCTCTGCTGCCTCACCGTCCCGTAGGGGTTGCAGTCACAGGCTACGGCAGGAAGACACAGACAGCAAAAGATGCACGTCACCCGGGAGGAGCCCTCAAGTGTAAAGGACACAAATAGAGTCTTCTGACGTGTGCTGTCCAATACAGCAGCCACCGGTCACCAAACGGAGATGCGCTGTCAACGTGAAACACACTCTCGACTTTGAAGAAGCAGTGTGGGAAAAAAAGAACGTACATCTCAACCATTTTTTATTGATTACTTGCTGAGATGATAATACGTTAAAATACAATGTTAATAAAATTAACATTCAATGATAATAAAATACAATGTTAAAATTAACTTTACCTGCTTCTCTTTATTGTACTGTATCTACTAGAATAATTTAAATTACGTAAGTGGTTCACACTGTATCTCTATGGAACAGCGCTGCATTAGACCAGACAACTGTAAATACTTAAAGAGACCATGCAGTGATGCACAGGATGAGTCAGTGTAACTGCGAGAGGATGTGGCCGATGGCTGGTTACCTTTGCATTTGTCTGCTGGACTGGGAGCCAGGGGATTTCCAAAAAATCCATCTTTGCACCGGTCACAGTAGAAGCCGGCCGTGTTATAGATGCACTTCAGGCATTCTCCCGTCAGGCGGTTGCAATTCCCAACCGCATTGGGATCGATGTTGTCATTGCACTGGCAGAGGCGGCAAAGCCTCACGGGGCCGTTACTCCCCAGAGGGTCTCCAAAGTAGCCGTCGTCACAGAGCTCACATCTTTTACCTGCGTGTGAGACAATCTGATGTTACGAAAGAAAGGCCTTAGATTTTTCTAGTGCCACTGGTTACAGACAGCCTGGAGGAACCACCAGGCACAACGCTACAGGGTGCCATGGACACGGCATCAGCCTAGGAGACAAGAAGACCGGGGCTGCAGCTCTAGTATGGTGCCCGGCCACTGGGGTGACCCGGACACATCTCCTTTCTTCAGAAATACAGCACCCGGTTTGCCTCCTTCTCCAGCTGTTTTGAGGATTAACTGAAATCATGCCCTAAAAGTGTAAATGAGGCTTTACTAACCTTTCCAGCCCCAAGGGTTGGCACATTCACTTGTGTCTGTTTTTGTCAATAATATTGAGAAAACTGAAAGATGACATTTTTTTTAAAACATTGTTTTTTAAAAAATGCTTATTTATTTATTTGGCTGTGCTGGGTCTTAGTTGCAGCACACTGGATCTTTTGCTGTGGCGCACGGACTTAGTTGTGCCACACGGACAATGCATGGGCTTAGTTGCCCTGTAGTATGTGGGACTTAGTGTCCCAATCAGGGATTAAACCCATGTCTTTTGTGTCAGAAGGCAGATTCTTTACCACTGGACCACTGAGAAGTCCCTGAAAATGCCTCTTCATGTCATTCATTCTTCATACAACAGAGTTGAAAAAGTGATAGTCACTCAGTCATGTCTGACTCTTTGCGACCCCATGGACTATAGGTCACCAGGCTCCTCTGTCTCCAGGCAAGAATACTGGAGTGGGTTGCCATTCCCTTCTCTGGAGGGTCTTCCTGACCCAGTGATCGAATCTGGGTCTCCTGCATTGTAGGCAGATTCTTTACCAGTTGAGCCAGCAGGGAAGCCCCATACAGCAGGTCTGGCAGGATCATTTTCTTAAAACATAAAAGGCATCTACTAATCCTTGTTTGAGCAGTATCAGCCGGCACAGGGGAGACCTCAGAGATCATCATTTGCTACTCATTATGGAGAAAGAAACAGATATGCTAAGAAATTTGCCCACAACCAAGGAACTAAGAGTAAAAGAGACAGAGCCAGCATTCAAGGCTCTTTCCACTACATTAAATTCACTGCTCCTCGTCCATCCTTTTCCACTTGCCCACCATTATTCACTCAAGTTATGTTTGTGGTATCTTTGTAGCCAACTGGACCTAAATTAACCTAAACTTTTTTTGGAGAAATAGAGGTTTGTTCATTTACTCATTCCATTAATACTGCCTGAGCATCTATCACGTACAGACTGTTCTAGGGCTGTCCAGGATGATGTGAAGAACAGCGTGGATGAGGTCTCTGCTCTCACAAGGCTTGTGCTGTCCCTGAGGGAGATGAGTTCAAAAAAAAAAAAAAAACAAGACCACATCAGATATTGACATGCATAAAAAAGTTAAAACAGAAAATATGATGAGAGAGACAGGTCAAGGGCTATTTCATATCGGGTGGTTCCTCTCTAAAAGGAGATATTTGGGACGACAATGAAAAGACACAAGGAACTAAAGCATGATAATATTCAAGGGAAGAATGTTCCAGAAAAGCAAGATGAGCTTGTAGAAGCAGTAACAGCAGCCATGTAGAGCATAGTAAGGAAACTAAGTTTAAATTAAAGTGCAGTGAGATGCTATTGGCGGTGTTGGCGGGGGTGGAGGGGGTTCTAAGTGATGAGATCTGATTCACATTTTAAAAGTATTATTCTGGCTGCTGTATGGGGAATGGGTTGTAGGAGACCAGAGTGAAACATGGAGGCAAATTAGGAGGCTATCTCAGGTGAGAGACGATGATGGTGTAGAACAGGGTGGTTACCAGTGAAAGTGGTAAAGAGTGGTCAGGTCTGAGAGGCTAACACCTTCTGGCTGACTCCTGGGAAATGAAAGAAAGAAGAATCAAGGATAAGCCTAGGGTTTTAGCTTGAGCAAACAGGTAAATGGAGATAAAGACCAGGGAAGGAACAGAGTCAGAATTGGAGACGATCAAAGACCTAGCTTGGATTTGCTTAAATGTGAGATTCCTTTGGCTGTCTGATTCAAAGTCACAATAGAAAATATTTGGCACCTTCAAACTAGCAACCCTGGAGCAGAGTTAATAAAGACAGCATCTACAGAAGGCTAGGGAGAGTGCTGAGACAGCTCAAGTACAGTGTAGTACTTGGGATAGTAACGCAGGGGTCCATAACCTTGACCTCAGCGGGTGAGCAGTTACCAGAACCTAACAGTTTCTAACTTTATCAGAAAGAGCTGTTTGGAGAAGGTCACCTGCCAAGAGCTGAGAGACGCTTCAGACACGGGGCCTTGGAATACATACTCTGCTCTCATCCTCTTTTCCTCTGATCTCCTATGTGCTTCCCACCAAGCGGAGGTGGCCATGTGATGCAGCACACACAGGTCTCAGCAGGGTGGAGCAGCGCAGAGAATGGATATGGAGGGGCCGATGGGAGGCTCCCTACCCACCATTCAGGTAGAGACAGCCAGTAGGTAGCGGGCCCTCAAGAGAGCAAGGTCAGGGATGGATTTTCCAGCTGTAGGCAAGGAGGGGCTTTTGAAGCCTAAAGGTGAGAGTGCTCACCTAAGGAGAGCATACAGATAACGTTGACAAGAAAACCCCAGGCTGAGAAACAGAAGTGATCAAAGGGAGACCCAAAAGAGGAGAAGAGAGGGAGAAGAAAACCAAGGAGAGGGAAGACTCACAAAAGACAAGAGGAGAAACGGGAGCAAAGGGAGTAGTCAGCAGTATCCAGTGATGCTGAAACTCCAGGGCAGATAAGGACAGAAAACTGCCCACTGCATCTGGCAAAGAGGGACCACTGATGAGGTAGCAGAAGGTCTAGCTGGGATAGAGACCACTGATGAGGTAGCAGAAGGTCTAGCTGGGATGGAGACCACTGATGAGGTAGCAGAAGGTCTAGCTTGGGGTGGGGCAGGACGCGAAGAGACGGGATGTCAAAAGGGGATGGGAAGCTAGGGGCTCAATTGCCTCTGAGGTAAATACAACAGTTTCCAGACACAAGATCCTTCTCCAGTGTAGGATTAAGACAGTACTTCAGTTCTGCTTTTCCATCAGTTAATTTAGCTAGTTTAGATATGATCCATATTTTAAACGTCTTAGGGACTTCCCTGGTGATCCAGTGGTTAAGAATCTGCCTCCCAATGCAGGGGACACAGGTCTGATCCCTGCTTAGAGAACTAAGACCCTACATGCTGTGGGGCAACTAAGTCTCTGTGCTGCAACCATCAAGCCCACGCACCGCTGCCAGGGAGAAACCCGCGTACCGCGGCCAGGGAGAAATCCACGCACTCCAACACAAGCCGCCCTGTGCCACAGCTAAGGCCCAATGCAGCCAGAGAGACACATTCAAATGCCTTAAAACCTGCCTTGAATAAAACTCAATTGAAAAATCTGCTAGAAAAGTAAAAACAGAGCTACCTGGTAGCCCTTCAAAGCTCTCGCTGCAAAATATCCTCTGAAGCTATAGCTAGCCCACCCCTTTGTATCAGAATCTAGGATGCAGGCTCAAATCCAGGCTGCACTACCTACATGACTCAGGCAATTTATAGACCTCTCTTATTATCCTTCCCGTACCAGGAGAGGTGTCTTTTTTCTCCTTTAGCATTCTTGAGTGCATTTCTTTATCTGAACTAACCACACTGTATGAAAATGATTTCTGTACTTCCCTCCACTTTTAGACCCTGGAAAGTAGGGACCCTCCTTTATTCATCTTCATAATCCCAAAGCCATGCACTCAAACAATTTTGTTGAAAAAACATTAGTATTATTAATTTACCTGAAAAGATCGTTTTAAGTATTAAATGCAGAAGTGAATCATGCATGAAGATCTCAGTGACTATCATCAGTTATTCATATTCTTCAACAGTCTTCTAATTGAGGAACATCTTACTTTGCATCTCAACCTCTATTCATTTATTTAATAAATATTCGCATTCATTCAACAAAACATGTGCCAAACACTATTTTGGGTGTTAGGGATACAAAGGTGAATAAAACAGAGCAAAGTCCCTGCTTTAAGGATCTTAACTCTGGGGATGGAAGGGGGAGATAAGCAGTATACAAATGAATACACATAAAAATATCAAACAGCTAAAAAGCGCTATAAAAAGCAAACCAGAATGTAGGAAAATAAACAGTGGTAATATATATTTTTTACAGGTTTTGTGCTGGTTTCATGCAGCCTTCTATATCCTAATTAACATCCTCAAGAATTGCTATAGATCATTTCCTTCAATCCAGGTGATAACTCACAAAACAAATGCAGTCGACCCTTGAACAATGCAAGGAGTCAGGGGTTGACTGACTGCTGCCCTGCATAGTCAGAAATCCACAAATAAATTCTGAAATTCCAGCCTCCACCTTATGCAGTTCCACTGTATTCACAATTCCACATCCATGGATCCAGCCAACCATGGACTGTAGTACTGCAGTATTTACTACTGAAAAAAATCTGCATGTAAATGGACCCATGCAGTTCAAACTTGTGATTTGAACCTTGAATCCATACAGTTCAAGGGTCAGCTGTATATTTCACATATATTCTGTGAGAGGTATTTAATTAGTGACTAATATAACATTTTCTAAAATTTCCTATATGATATTCCATCTTTCTATAAGCATCCCAAATAATTTTACTTCACCATCTGTACTATTTGGTATAGACATGAGAACGACTCCAAAATGCTTAACTGTTTAGTTCATTGACCAGTGAAACAACAATGAGTAGAGGGATCTCTTATCAAAATGCTCTGTTAAAGGCTTCTGAGTGTAGACACAGTGAGATACTTACGATACTCTGTGACAGGAGAGTAAAGGGTCCTAAGAACCTGGGGCAGTGGCACAGAGAGGGTTCACTGAGGAAAACCATTCTGGGGAAGTGATGATTCAGCTCAACCCACAGAACAGCTGGGAGCTGGCTAAGAAAAGAGATCTGGATAAGAGAGTTGGGTGAGCATTCTAGTTCATGAGCAATAGTTTATGGCAGGCCAGAGTCAGGTGCATCTGAGGGAAGACAAGATCAGGGGGGCTTGGAGAAGAGGGTACCGGTGCAGAGGCAGGTGGTGGGGAATGAGGCTGGAGAAGTCTATTTGTAAGAGACTCTACTGGGCCACTGTTTTGTTTTTTTATTAAACAAAAAAAAGGAAAGTTAAAAATATGAAATTCTATACTAACTTCTACTCCTCATTTCCTCAACTGCCTTAAGCAAATGACTGGCTCTCCCTGTGTGGCACTGCCTGGTGCTCGGTGTGGGGTCAGGGGGAGGAGTGGAAGGAAGGTGGAGTGTTTTTTTTAATGCCTCCCAATAATTAAAGAGTGTTTTTGATGAGACAAGAGAGATGCAGATTATAAGCTCAGTGTTTCAGTTGTTCTGTTTATGTTCATGCTCTGTAGCAAAATTTTTTGAACAAAGAGCTTATAGTGAAGTCAAAGGCTGGCCGGCTGGCCAGAACCTCTTACTACACGGAGGCTCCAGTCAGTGGAAGCAGCGACACTGTCATCGGTGAGCCCCAGGCTCTTCTGTCAACCAGCACAGCCAGCTCCTGGAGCAGCTAGCAAAGATCTACTTCAGTGTTCTTATCAAAAAGAAAGAAACTCAGAGAATGGGAACAGAGGTATTTACAAAGCTATAAAAATATTTTATTCCCAACTAAATGTGATGGGCTCTGATACATTTGAAACAACTACTTAGAGAAAAACAATTTAAAAAATGCCACTGTACCTCAAGAATCCCTGGGTGGCCTCAAAAACTGAAAATCAAGTTTTGAATCACATCTTATAAGAGAGAGTATCTTGTAGTAAATCATCATCGTTGGCACCCGAATGCCTAGGCTGAAACTCCAGCTTCTCCTATGACCAGCCATCCATCTTTGGACAGGTCACTTAATTGTGCCTCAGTGTTCTTAGCTGTAACCTGAGGATGGACTTCCCCGCTGGTCCAGTGGTTAAAAATCTGCCTTGCAATGCCAAGGACGTGGATTCGATCCCTAGTCAGGGAAACTAGGACCTGATGCAACCAAATAGATATTGGTGGCTGAGTGGTAATCTGCCTGCCAACGCAGGAGACTCAAGTTAGAGCCTTGGGTCAGGAAGATCTCCTGGAGGAGGAAATGGCAAGCCATTCCACTACTCTTGCCTGGAGAATCCCATGGACAGAGGAGCCTGGTGGGCTACAGTCCATGGATTCACAAAAGAGTCGGACACGACTTGGTGACTAAATAGCAACAAACAACCTGAGGATAATACAAGAAGCTATCTCAGAGGGTTGCGAGGATTAATGAGGCAGTATATGGTAATATGCTTAGAAAAGCACCTGGCCATAAATATTATGTCAACTATTATTAATATCAGATATGCATTTTATGAATCCATAATAAACCTGTTTCCAACAAAACTTTTGCTGCTGGGAAAACTAGTCACGGAACCAAACCAGAAAATCCTAAAAACTTCCAAAGCCCTCCTTTCCCAAGTCCTCCTGCGGGTAGAGCCGACTCACCAGTAGTTCCAGTAGGACAGTTGGTGCACACCACCTCCTGGGTCTTAGGGACAACAGCACAGCTGGAGCCCCCAGGGCACGGACAGGGCTGGCAGTCGAAGGAGGTGCCCGCAGTCGAATCGCCATAGTAGCCATCACTGCACTTCTCACAGTGCGGCCCAGCCGTGTTGTCTCTGCAGTTACAAACACCTATTTGGAGAGCAGGTGTCAGAAGACAGGCAAGCGTCCAAGCAAACAAGACAAGGGGCGTTTCTGACCCGCCTGCTGGAGAGAATTTAGCTCTAGCAGTCCTCAAGGGTCATCCTCTCACCTGTCTCAGGGTCGCAGGTCTCGCTGTGCCCATTGCAGGTGCAGAGTACACAGGGGCTATAGGGGCCAAGGCTCGGGGTTTCTCTTCGGTAACCCGAGAGGCACAGCTCACAGAACTGCCCTCCGTATCCCACGGGACACGTGCAGGACTCCACCCAAGTTGCAGGGACCCCGGGCCTAGGACGAGCGCTTGCCAGGGTGACATCATCCAAATAGCCAGCACCTGTGTGTGGTAGGGGGAAAGAGGATCAGTGGACTGGCTTCCGTTTTCCAAAACTTCATGAAAAGTCATCAGTGCTAAAGGATAACCAGACTCAAAATTTCAGAGACAGCCAACCATTAGCTTAATTTATCTACTGGAGAAGATAACTAGAAAATAGCACTTAGAGCAATTATGTGGTACCTGGTGCTGCTGCTGCTGCTGCTAAGTCGCTCCAGCTATGTCCGACTCTGTGCGACCCCATAGATTTCAGCCCACCAGGCTCCCCTGTCCCTGAGATTCTCCAGGCAAGAACACTGGAGTGGGTTGCCATTTCCTTCTCCAATGCATGAAAGTGAAAAGTGAAAGGGAAGTCGCTCAGTCATTTCTGACTCTTAGTGAGCCCATGGACTGTAGTCTACCAGGCTCCTCCATCCACGGGATTTTCCAGGCACGAGTACAGGAGTGGGGTGCCATTGCCTTCTCCAGGTACCTGGTGCTAAGTATCTGGAATGGCAGTGTATCAAGCTTTTATTTTTTAAACACACACACACATACTTATACACACATACACGCGCATAGAGATTTCAATTTTACAGTTCTCCCAATCAGATCCCCAGGAGAAGGAAACGGTAACCCACTCCAGTATTCTCGCCTAGGAAATCCCATGGACAGAGGAGCCTGGTGGGCTGCAGTCCATGGAGTCTCAAAGAGTGGGACATGACTGAAGTGACTTAGCACACACACCCAATCACCAATGTGAAAAATGAAAAGCATTGGGCAATGATCTGGGGCAAGAAAAGACAGAAGGAAGAACGTGGGAACAGGAAGAGTTTAAGGCTACAGCCACGAAGCCACATTTTCGTTCTTCTGCCACAAAAGCAGGCACTGATCATAGAGTTTAAGGGTTAGAAAGCAGGGAAAGCACCTATCAATAAGGACCACGCAACTTTATGTTTTGCCCTGCATAAAATAGCAAATATAATTAAACAAGTTCGAATAATCAGGGCTACTTTGACAAACATAATTATTCCAAAGCCATTATGCCATTACACCATATATCATAACACTTTGTTTTCAAAAGAAAATAAAAACAGAGAAAGCCTTATATTGGCTTAGGTCCAAGGTTTCTCCAGCCTAACAGTGCATGTGACAGGCTCAAAAGGAATATCCTATGGAAGGGTCAAGTTTTTATTATACCAGCAAGTTTCCCTTAATTTTCATTCCACTCCTATCTCTTACAGTCTTATCTTTTAAGTGTATCTCCCCATGTTATGAAATATCACTTGTCTATATAGAAACTGACAACCTGAGGCTAAAGGACATCTCTTATTTTTGCTTTGAACTTAGTTTAACTTTTAACATACTTATGGGTTTTTTCAACATTAGATCATGAAAGACATCTCCACTGTTAAAGTGCTTCCAACTCCAAATATTGTTAAGTCTCCCCATCCTAAAAATATTCTTCCTTCAATCTGTCCCTAGTCTCAAATTATAATCTATCTCTTTTCCTCCCCTTAAAGCTGAACTTCTTAAAAGAATAATATTTTACTTCTTCATCTTCAAATGTACTTATGATTTAATTTACGTAATTAAATCACTGCAATCTAACTTGTTTCAACACTTCCCTTAAAATAAAAAGTCACCAATGATTCTTTAGTTGCCAAATAACAAAATCCAATTGTACTGTCTTTCTCAATGTTAACTGTTCCTCTTCCTTAAAATTCTTTTTTTCTCTTGAGTCTCAGACCATGTTTCCAGGATTGCTTTTCTCTTCCTACATTTTTTGTCATATTTCCAAGTTTAAAGATTGTTGCCCATACATTGACAACTATGATTCTAAATTTCCAGTCCCAACTAAGTCCCATTCATATTTCTAACTACTTATAAGACATTTTCATTTGGATATTCATGCAGGCACCTCAAAAAATCAACACAGCCAAGCTTCTGATGCCACTGCTGATGCCACACCAATGCCTCTCCCCCAGCAAGCTTTACCTTTCTACAGAAATAGGTCCTTATTCTAAAAAATTTTAGGAAAACAATTTAAAGGCACACTTAAAAACAGCTTTGTTTATCTAAAATTATAACAAATGTTCATTCAGTAAATTTTAACTTTTCGTTTAGCTAAAAGGGCTTGATAATTGATTTAGTTAAAAGAGTTTGATAATTACACAGGAAGAAGTAAAAAGAAATGGAGGTTATGGAATGTGAGCCAGTAGAATTATATTGGGATTCTTAGAAAAATCTAATTATATATATAATGTAACCTCAATAGGCTCACCCATTATAAGACAACACCATTTACTAATTTTTGGCTAATTTTCTCCAGGTCCTTAAGAGATGTTTCAAAATGCATTATTTTTACACAATTCATGTATGATGAGGAAGTTTATTATACCACTTCTTTAGGATCAGGTTTATAATACTAGGACTTTAGAGATAACCTTTTGATTATGGATCCTTTTTCCTAATCATCATCTTAAATGATTATCTTAATTATATCATAACTTACTTCTCTCACTGTATGTCCCACGAATCTTGATAGAGGTCAAATTGTTCAGGAGTTTCTGAAATTCGAAAGGGGTAAGAGTAGGCCTCCAAGGGTAATCTGTCGCTTCATGGAGCCTAGAGGAAAAGGAAGGGGCACGTTAACCTCTGTAAGGACAATTCTGGGTGCTGAGAAAGTATTTCTTAGTCATCCAAGCCAGCCGTGATGCGCTGCCCTGCCGGTCTAACCAGGTCAGAGATGAGTGCGTTGGTTTGACCATACCGCTGGAAAAGGTACAGGTAATCAAGGGGAAAGCTCCCTTTTACAAAGTCACATCGAGAACCCCAAAGTTTTTCTTTAATACATACCTTGAGGCCCGAGGCACTTAGATAAAGAAACTACTTTTGTAATTCTGGTCAAGTCAGATTTTATAAACCAAACTGTCTTACCTGAAGACGTATTTCACAGTGGTCTCACTTGGATAGGAATTGCCCTGAGCGATCAGGGGCACAGACACTCTTAGGCCAGCTCCTTCAAGCACCAGGTCTTCTGCCGAGAGGCGAGTGTCTCGCCTGTCCACGTGGAAGGAGAAGGAGAAATTCTGACCGTAACTCAACATCTGCTTGCCCAAGAACTTCGCTGGAAGGCAGACACAACGGTGAGCAAGAACATGAGGTCAGGAATAAACATAATCACATACCACACCACACGGCTTCCTAGCCTTACTTACCAGGGGCAACGAAGTACCTAGGAAAGTAGCTGTCTGAGATGACGGCAATATCCTGCCTCTCAGAGGACCACTCAAATGATGCTTCAGAGCCATCCCTTTGTTCTGCACGCCACCCATCCTCATCTACAAGCAGAGGATGAAAACACAAGTGCCATTACCTTGCAAACATCCTGAATTCAGTTCCTCTATATTCCACAAAACACACAGAAAGTCATCAATGAAAGTTTTTGAGTAAATGGAGGCTGTAACAGTACTTGTATATGCTATACCTCTGAAGCTGTATTTTTCTTTATTTTATATAACATTTATACTCCCAGGTAAATTCTAAAACCATCTGTATATGTTTTCATTAAATTAAAAGCTAAACAAAAATCACATACATTAAGAGAAAAAGTGTTGATAGTCTCAAGAAATCTTCAAAGAGTTACTGACTTTTTAAATACTGTAAGCCTAGGCTCAAAATTCTAGGGGACAGAAGGAAAGGTCTACTTTACCAGTCTCAAAGGTAGAGGTTATAGAATAAACACTGTAGCCAGCGGCATTTGTGCACACGGAGGAATGCCCAAAGCAGAAGCAGGGGGTGCACCCTCTAGGGTTAGATGATTCCAGATTAAAAAATCCAGGTTTGCACCTGAAAGAGATTAAGATACAACCAGGTATTTTTTTTGTGTTTGAAATATGAGAGAAGACACAACGCAGCCAGAGAAAGAATGAGCTACCTCTCACAATTGAAGCCTTCGACATTGTCTTTGCAAACACATCTTCCTGTTTCAACATTACATTCATCTATGCTGCCAGAAGGATTGCAAGAGCAGGGCCTGTTGGATGGAAACCGGAGTGAAATGATGAAATAAGAGGATAAAGAAATTTCGCTCCAAGACATTCTTTTGTTTTACATGTTAATAGATTAAAAAAAAAAAAAAGAAACACATAAAAAAGCAAAGTGAATCCTAAAGTCATCTTGGTATTTTGATTTTATATCAGTCAAGGACACTCATCACATTTAGACATTAAAAACTGCTTCATCTCTGTACAAAACAATCCTGGATCATCATTACAGCTGGAAGCCTTAAATTTGGTGATAATTATTACGGGGCGGGGGGGGGATTTTTATATGCTGCACATAAGCTACAAGATCTATTACTAAGAATCAGCTACAATTGGATTCCGCCCCCTTAGAAAATCTTACCTGCACCCAGCCTCAGTGAGAGAATGGTACCCAGGCTGGCAACGGTCACACTTGTCCCCCATCACTCCTGGCTTACAGCTACATCTGCCATAGCTATCACACTGCGTACTGAGGGAACCTGAAATATAAAGCATTCAACATCAACCACCAGATAGGAAAGTAAAACTAATGTCTCAAAGAAAGAAAACCGGTAACTAAAAACAATGCTTGAAATTCAGTATGTAGATTGGTGTTCAGGGTCTAGATGGTAACTAAGAGAATAAAGATCAAATTTTAAAACAGAACTCCCTCAAAACCATACCCCTTTAAACTATGACATTTAAACTTTCCAGACATACACCCTAAGATGAATCTACTCATAATTATTGAAAAATACTAACAAATAACTCTGTACCCATGATAAACTGCATGCAAAATCAGTCACTGTGGACAAGCACAGGCTCCTTATGGCCTGTGCCTACAATTTAAGTATACTCAGGCAGGAACAGCAAATAAAGTTCAAACTCCTGGAAAAGTAGAACAGACTAAGAGCTCCTTAGTTCAGCTCCTCTGAACACACAGCAACATGCTGCAGGAGTTTAGTCCTCCAAGGAGGTTAGACTAAACAAAATCATTAAGGAAGAAGTCACGGAGCAGCTAACCAACCTTTTACAGTCAAAGTTCAAATGGTCTCAATGATCTTATTGCTAATTATTTATAAAACCATTACTCAGGCCAACCTCAGTTTTATACACGCCAGAAAATCATCTAAACGCTCCACCTGGTTAAAGAGAGTTGAGGCCGATGCCAAATCATTTACACGTTATAACAATATTCACTCTTCTACATTTAACCTGTGAGAATCCTAAGGGATTCTGTATCCTGGGGATACAGGAAATGATTATTTTGTCTCCCAACCCATCAGACTGAAGCAGACCCTAGCTGTCACTTACCAGCAGGACTACAGTGGCAGGGAGAGCAGGCTTCCCTGTTCCCAAGGCGGAAGAAATTCTCCCGGCACCTCTCACACTTGGCGCCGTCTGTGTTGTCCTGGCAGTTGGTACAGTGGCCACCATGGCCCGTGGAACGGTATAGTTCAGGGTCAAAGTAGCATTCCTGAGATCGGCCATTGCAGTCACAGGCTGTTGGCCAAAACGTTAAGTCAGATCCACGTTCCTTTACAAACAGCATTTTAGAAGACTTAAACCAAACTGTTAACGCCCCGTATCTCTGTGACAGATGGTGGTAGTGGTGGTGGTGGTGGTGGTGTAGATGCTAAGTCGTGTCTGACTCTTGCAACCCCATGGACTGTAGTTCCTCTGTCCATGGGGTTTGCTCGGCAAGAATACTGGAGTGGGTTGCTATTTCCTCCTCCAGGGGATCTTCCCAACCCAGGGATTGAATCCGTGTCTCCTGCATTGCAGGCGGATCCTTTACCTCTGTGCCGTGATAGGTGGTAGGCAGTAGAATGACCATCAGATACATTTCTCATTTAAAAACAAAAAAAGTATGTCTGTCAATAAAGTGTTTATAGTCAGGTTATCAGCTTACAAGGAAATGTTCATCCTTATAAAAAATGGTACCATCATAGCTTAGTTGGTAAAGAATCTGCCTGCAATGCAGGAGAACCTGGTTCAATTCCTGGGTTGGGAAGATCCCCTGGAGAAGGGAAAGGTATCCACTCCAGTATTCCGGTCTGTATAGTCCAGGGGGTCGCAAAGAGTCGGACACAACAGAGTAACTTTCACTTTAAAATATAACTAATTCTTGTACTTGGGAATCTCCAGATAGTAGTATCAGTTCAGTCACTCAGTTGTGTCCGACTCTTTGCGACCCCATAAATTGCAGCACGCCATGCCTCCCTGTCCATCACCAACTTCTGGAGTTCACTCAAACTCACGTCCATTGAGTTGGTGATGCCATCCAGCCATCTCATCCTCTGTCGTCCCCTTCTCCTCCTGCCCCAATCCCTCCCAGCATCAGAGTCTTTTCCAATGAGTCAACTCGTCGCATGAGGTGGCCAAAGTACTGGAGTTTCAGCTTTAGCATCAAGTAAAAGCCAAGTCAAATTACAATTTTTCAGAGTCTTTATCCTTCATTTTAATACCAAGTCCAAGCACAAGGGATCAGTTCGTACTCCGGTTTCAGTTTACCATTTTAGGGCTCAGACAATTCAAATACATTAGCCACTAATGTATTTGAATGCCACTAATGTATTTCAGGGGCTTCCCGGGTGGCTCAGAGGTTAAAGCGTCTGCCTGCAATGCAGGAGACCTGGGTTCGATCCCTGGGTCGAGAAGATCCCCTGGAGAAGGAAATGGCAACCCACTCCAGTATTCTTGCCTGGAGAATCCCATGGACAGAGGAGCTTGGTGGGCTACAGTCCACAGGGTCACAAAGAGTCGGACTCAAAATGTATTTCAAAATGCCAGATTGCTTGCATACTGAGACTGGGGTGATCTGAGCCGTATAGGGTACAATACGTACTTCTGTAAAAGGAAGCAGGAAATCTAGATGCACTAGAAAGTAAATCCACTAGAAGGGAAATCTAGAACNCTCAAAATGTATTTCAAAATGCCAGATTGCTTGCATACTGAGACTGGGGTGATCTGAGCCGTATAGGGTACAATACGTACTTCTGTAAAAGGAAGCAGGAAATCTAGATGCACTAGAAAGTAAATCCACTAGAAGGGAAATCTAGAACCACTAGATGCCTCTATCTACTGGGAAGCCACGGTACCAAATGGGTCATCTGTTAAGCAGCTATAGTCCCTATAGGGCACAACCGTATTTTAAGAACAAGTATCTACAGTCACTGAAAATCTTTACTATACTTGCATTAACATGATTTTTTTCAAATTATTGATTCTGTCCCAAGGAAAGATAGTATTTTGATAAAAATAAAATTTTATTTGATTTCAAATACGGCAGGAAATTGTTAAAAAAATTTTTTTAATATATCTATTTTTTTCTCCTCCCTGCCTTTCCATTAGTTCTTTTATAGTGTTATACTTGAAAATTTTTTAGGAACTTGAATCACTAGCATCAAGAATTAGAGNTGACTTACTTTGCTGTACAATAGAAACTAACACAACATTGTAAAACAACGATACTTCAATTAAAAAAGAAAGTACTGCATGTATTCAAGTCTTCGTAAGGCACAGCAATTAGACTCACATACATTGGTGGTCAGATTGTAAGTTGTTTCAACCACTTCAGAAGAATATTGGGCAGTATCTACTAATTGCACACTATATAACTACTCTGTGTGTGCTAATTGCTCAGTTGTGTCTGACCCTTTGCAACTCTATGGACTGCAGCCTGCCAGGTTCCTCTGTCCATGGGGTTTTCCCGGCAAGAAAACTAGGGTGGTTTGCCATTTCCTTCTCCATATAACTATTCTAAGGCCCATTAATTACATTTCTAAGTATGCATGAAGAGAAATAAGTGACCTTACCCAGCAAAGACATTACTAGGATGTTCATGACAGTTTTATTATTGCAGCCAAAACTATAATANTGGTTTGCCATTTCCTTCTCCATATAACTATTCTAAGGCCCATTAATTACATTTCTAAGTATGCATGAAGAGAAATAAGTGACCTTACCCAGCAAAGACATTACTAGGATGTTCATGACAGTTTTATTATTGCAGCCAAAACTATAATAAACCCAAATGTCTGTCACCTGGAGAACAGATCATTCATACATGTGGCATATTTATACAATGAAACATAATACAGCTAATTTTTTAAAATTGCAGATGACAAATGAATAAATCTCATAGACACTGCAATAATAGATTCAAGGGGTATTTATTATGATTGTATTTATATGAGATTAAAGACAGTGTATTAATCATGTTTCTCCTTTCTGTATTTCTTTTCCTCAGCTTTACTGAGATATAACTGACATATAATATTGTGTGAGGTTAAGGCATACAATGTGTTGATTGACTACACTTAAATGTTGCAAAATGATTACCATCTCCATCATGTCACATCATTACCATTTCTTTTTTGTGGTCAGAACATTTAAGATACACTTTCTTAGAAACCAAGCATAAAATACAACACTATTAATTATAATCACCATACTCTATATTAGATTTCCAAAGCTTATTCATCTTACAAATTAGTTTTCATATTTCTTGATGCTTTGACACCTTCAGAACTTGCTGACCCTTGAGAGATTGCCCTGCCAGGACTGCCTAATCAGTTCCAAGAGATGGCAAAAAACTCACTTTATTAACATTTTTCAGATGCAAACTAATGAATCAGGAATCCATATTCTCAACTGCCTTCTTGATTTAGCAATCACACTCTAGGCCACTATCCACCTTCACTAATCACCTCAGTGCAAGGTACAACTCTCTCTGCCTCCTGAGCAACCCAATGATTCCCCATGTGGTCTATATGTAACAAATTATCTTTTCAATGAAAATTGTCTCCTGATCTGTTGGCTTCACCATACCTGACTAATAAAACCTACATTTTAAAAATAAACAAGAAAAGTAATCATTTGAGTCAAGTCAGAACAGTAGTTACCTATAGGAGAATGGATTAACTGGGAAGTGTCCACAAGAACCTTTCCAAGCAGATAAAAGCTTCTGGGCTTGGCCTCTGTAGTGGTAACAAAGTGTGTGTGTGTTATTCGCTCAGTCACGTCCGACTCTGCAACCCAACGGACCGTAGACTGCCAGGCTCCTCTGTCCATGGAATTCTCCAGGCAAGAATACTAGAGGGGATAGCCTTTTTCTCCAGTACTCTTGCTTGAAAAATCCCATGGACAGAGGAGCCTGGTGGGCTGCAGTCCATGGGGTCAGACACGACTGAGCAACTTCACTTTCACTTTTCACTTTCATGCATTGGAGAAGGAAATGGCAACCCACTCCAGTGTTCTTGTCTGGAGAATCCCAGGGATTGGGGAGCCTGGTGGGCTGCCGGCTATGGGATCACGCAGAGTCGGACACGACTGAAGCGACTTAGCAGCAGCAGCAGCAGCAGCAGTAACCTTTCCCGTCTCGAGGGGATCTTCCCTGAATCTCCTGCATTGCAGGGAGATTATTTACCATCTGAGCCACCAGGGAAGCCCTAAAAAGTGTATACATATATCAAAATTCACCAAGTTGTCCCTTTAAAATAGCTGCACTTAGTATATTACCATATGTAAAATAGATGACCAGTGCAAATACGATGCATGAAGCGAGGCACTCAAAGCCTACTCTGGGACAATCCATAAAGATGGGGTGGGGAGGGTGGTGGGAGGGGCGTTCAGGATGGTGGAACACATGTACACCTATGGCTGATTCATGTCGATGTATGGCAAAAAACACCACAACATTGTACAGTAATTAGCCTCCAATTAAAATAAATAATTTTTTAAATGGCTGCACTTAATCACTTTACTTGTGCATTTTAAACTGCAATAAATAGGGAAATAAAACTACTAAAAAGATCTATTTCATGAATGCTCTCCCACTTCTTATAGACACGTATTATCCATGTCCCACAGATGCTTTGATAAATAATCCCCTTCCTCTCACATCAAAGCAGTATTTCTCCTAGCAGTATTTCTTTCAGTCATGCTGGAAACTGATCCCAGCTATTGGTCTTAAAGCCATGGAGTAGGTGGGAGAGGGCAAGTAATATCTCCCAAGGCACCTATCCCACGGAAAGCTTTGTGTGGTCTCTGTATTAGTGATGGTTCTCTGAAAAAAGGGAACCAATAGAATGGCAGGGGGCAGGCCGGGAGAGGAGACGTGGTAAATTTTAAAGAGTTGACTCATGTAGTTGTATGGCCTGACAAGTTTGAAATTTGTAAAGGAAGGTTGAAGTCAGGTAAGACTTCATGTTATAGTTGTTGCTTTTTCATTTTATAGCTTGAGTCCAAAAACCACAGAGTAGGCTTGCAGTCTGGAATTTCAGACAGGATTTCTATATTCCAGTCCTAAGGAGAATTCCTTCCTCTTTGGGAAACCTCAGTCTTTACTCATATAGCCTTCAACTGATTTAACAAGGTCTGCCCACATTATGCAGGGTAATCAGTTTTATTCAAAGCCAATCACTTTAAATGCGACATCTAAAAAACACATTTACAGCAACATCTAGACTAATGTTTGATTTAAAAAAAAAACTGGGTTTCATAGCCTAGTTACACTGAAATATAAAATTAACCATCACAGTCTCCAACAAAGAGAAATTGATACTATCTAGCAAGGGTCAGCAGACCAATTCTGGCCCATCAGGGATTCAGGGTCTCAATAAATCCATCCAGAAGTCCCCATTACAAGTTCTCATGGTCCTAGTCCTTTCCTATCAAGACCCTAAGTTTAATATGGGAGATTTGTTGAATGTGAATTCAGACTTCTTGATAATTCAGCTGCTCTCACACTCAAATTCGAGGCCAGGTTTTCAGAACAGCTTATTTACTGGCTGAAGGAGATAAACGTGTCATTGAACAGTCTGCCTTAGGTTGATACATGGCTAAAATTCACGTAGGTAAGATACAGGTGGTTATGATGGTGACAGCAATGAAGGATTCAGAAATCAAACAGAAATACCTCAGGAAAAAAATTCAAGACTACCATATGGAAGTGTGGCCAGTGTGCACTGAAGTGGCAGTGGTGAGAGCATAAGAATATCATTCAAGAGGGTGGGGACATGTGTATGCCTATGGCTGATTTACAGCTCAGCTGGTAAAGAATCCACCTGCAATGTGGGAGACATGGGTTTGATCCCTGGGTTGGGAAGATCCCCTGGAGAAGGAAAAGGCTACTCACTCCAGTATTCTGGCCTGGGGATCACAAAGAGTCAGACACCACTGTGCGACTTTCACTTTTGCTATGGCAGAAACCAACACAACACTGTAAAGTAATTATCCTTCAGTTTTAAAATTTTTTTTAATTTTAAAGAATAATATCAACAGCATCTGCTACACGATGTAAAGAAATGTGTGTATAATAAATCAATGGGAATTTCAGAGAGAATTAGGTCCAATATTCATATTCAACAAATAATATAATTAAGAAAGTATAAAGGGTAGGAATATGTTAAAGAAAACATGGGTTTCCTCTATCAATAGTTTATAAAAATATAATGAGAATATATAGGGGAAATTAGTCTATGCAAGAAAAAATAAATCTATGTAGCATGCTAAGTGTAGCATGATCACAAGAAACAGAATGTAAACAAAAATTATAATTGATGTTTAGACTATGGCCCCACAAGCAGCACAAACCTAGTGCCACTAACAGATTAAACCATACTATCATTCTTCAGAGAATAATACTGCATCACTTATTCCATTGCTTTCGGTTTTCAATTTTCCAACTCAATGCATAAACAAAATCACAATACTATAGTTATAAAACTGAGATAAATATTAAAGTCCTGAACAGTGTAAAATATGGAGAAAACAGAAAAGTGTTAAGAAGTTGAAAAACAAAAGGAAAGGAGAAACAAAGAATATAAGAAATAAAGTAATAGTATTTTGTTGCAAGGAGTAAAGATACCCTGTCTAAACTGACAGCACTAGAAATATAATTGGGCTAGATATTGTCTATTGATTATTAGCATCATCCTTCCTCTTCTAGGAACTCCTTCAAATTACAAGAGCTGGAAATGTGGGCATTACGCTTCCTGTATTCCTTTGCAAACTGCATGTCAATTCAGATCCCACAAGTAAGAGGCACTCAAATAAGAACAAGTAAAAAGTGATGTTATCGAACATAGACCGGCGCCTCATTTCTGCCGGTCTATGTTCGATGCAGGATGCAGGATGCTTGGGGCTGGTGCACGGGGATGATCCAGAGAGACAANTATAGAACGGACTTTTGGCCTCTGAGGGAGAGGGAGAGGGTGGGATGATTTGGGAGAATGGCACTGAAGCATGTATACTATCATGTAAGAAATGAGGTGCCGGTCTATGTTCGATGCAGGATGCAGGATGCTTGGGGCTGGTGCACGGGGATGATCCAGAGAGACAATGTGGGGTGGGAGGTGGGAGGGGGATTCAGGATTGGGAGCTCGTATACACCTGTGGTGGATTCATGTCGATGTATGGCAAAACCAATACAGTATTGTTAAGTAGAATAACGTAAAAAAATTAAAAATTAAAAAATAAAATAAAATAAATATTTGTAAAGTTTACATCCTAGGATACATGTACATGCAAACACAAGAACAAACATCAATGGGGCAGCAGGAATGAAGCTACTCCTTCACTTACTAAGAGTACACAGGAGAGCAGAGTATAGTCCAGCTGTCTGTCCTGACCCTTATTTCAAAAGCGGGCCCGCACTATGATGATCTTCCCGCGCCCTGCACATGGAACAACTCAGGCTACCAGGCCAAGCTCCGGGTGCTTACCTGCAGCACAGGGCTATTGTCGAAGTTGTAGGCACTGGGCCTTCCTTCCAGGGTTGAAAAGGCCACGTTGCCCCCGGTGAGAGGAGAAATGTCGCTGAACTCATCTGTGCACAAGGCCTGCTGCTCGTCGCCTCCAGTGCGGATGAAGCCCCGGTTGGCCTTCGAGTAGGTGTTCTCGCAGGAGCCGCTGTAGTACTGGTAAGGGATCCAGGGCCCATCTTCCTGCGTGCGCTTGTAAATGGCGAAACTCTCCGGGCGGCTGGTGTGGAACTTGAGGCGCACGTATGTGATGTCAAAAGCTTTTCCTGTTGGGGTGAACACATGGATGTTTGTAAGTCATGTGGATGAAGCAAAGAACCCTCCTCTATTCCCACTCTGCTCTGGAACTTGACAAAGAAAGAGGATACAAACCACCCTATGCACACTAGACTAAGAGGGTTCCAGAACACACGACATGTTGGCTGTGCCCCCGACAGGCCATTCTCAGCCTGGAAGCAGTGCGTCTTTTCCCACAGACATACGTTATGGCTGGGCTCAGAAGCTGGCTCGTAAAAGCCCATTTATGACGTGTGCTGTTGAATTTTGCTTCCCATGAAAATTGACAGTATATATTATGTACTTATACTGTGAAATGAAAGTAAAATTAAGTGAAAAAGTGCATTTTATCCTCAATGCTGTTGCTTCTACAAAAGCTTAATTAAAAGACAGAAAGGAAAATATTTGCTAACTTTCTTCTGGGTACTTCCAAGATTTTCAAAAACTCATTATTTATTTATTTTAATTTCTCTTCTTGATGCAAGAAGAGTATCATCAGGACTAATCTTTCTTTCTTTATCAGATTCTGGAAGAGAAATTTGAGAGATAAGGTCAGGAATTGAGTAGGAATGAAGAAAAAAAATTCCTCCAGTCACTGAACAGAAACAAAAACAGAGAGAGACAGAGAAGAGAAAGGCAGTTTAAAAAAGCTGTATTTAGAAGAGAATATATGGGACATGAGTGCCGAGCAGGCAACAGCAGCAAGGAGCAGGCGCCAACGGGCCGTCAGGCCTCTAGGAGCCCGGTCACTGGGTCTGGCAATGCCATGCATCAGCCAGCCCAGAACGTGGTCTGACAGCTGGGCCAGCGTGGGTGCTGGCCAGCAGGACTTCAGGTGGGCAAGAAAGGTACTGTGCAGTATGGCAGAAACCACCACAATACTGTAATCAGCCTCCAATTAAAATAATTGTAAAAAAAAAAGATAATATGTAACTGGTTTTAAACGCCATTCATTCACAAATGGGTCTTCCCATCAGTTTTTGTCAAGAAAGGTTTCTTGGGCACAACTTCCTGCTCAGACCCATGCTGTATATTTCCGGGGGTAAGATGTGTCAGACACAGGGGGTCTCTTCTGCGTGAATCAACTTCCCAGGAAGAACCCTCCTCCAGGACCTGGAGCGGAGGGGTTCCCTGCACTCTTGCAAGTGTTGAGGAGAGACTTCTACCACTGTCTCACTTCCTCACACCCACTCACCTCCGGGGAGGAGTGATGCTCGTGTGTGGCCTGGAATCTCCTCAACTCTCTCCTCTCTGCAGCCGGGCCCCCCCTCTCCTCTCCCTCACTCCTCAGAGCGCCCCTCCTCTGCCGGGTGGGGGAGGCCTGCTGGCACCCTGCTACTCCATCCAGGACTGAGTGGGTGAGTTCAACCTGGGTGGGGAAGTATGGGCTGCACGTCCGTGCTCTCTTCAAGTCAGTTTTAGATAAAACTGATCAGATGAGCCAAATCTGACTCTATGGTCCAGATCTTAAAAGAGGGGTTTAACTGTATCCATATACATGAAACACATTCATGCACATAAGATCTTGAACATAAAGATGTGTGCATGAAGGGAAAAAACACAGACTGGGCAATGCAAGACCAAAGTACAGATCCTGACTCCTCAATTACTAGCTGTGGGATCTCTAGTACATTCTCCATCACTTTCTCCTCTGTAGAAATGAGGATGATACAGACACAGAGAACAGATTTGTGGTTGCCAAGGGGGAGGTGGGGGTTGGGGAGGGAAAGATTTGGAGTTTTGGATTAGTAAATGCAAACTATGATGTACAGAAAGGATAAATAACAAGGCCCTACTTATAGCACAGGGAGCTATATTCAATATCCTGTGAGAAACCATAATGGAAAAGAATACGAAAAAGAAAATATATATATAACTGAATCACCATGCTGTATAGCAGAAATTAATACAATATTGACAATATTGTACATCAACTATATATCAATAAATTTTCTTCAAAAAAAATGAGAGTGATGATCCCTGAGCCACATATCTCAAAGAGTTGTTGGAAGGTCAAACTAAGATTCTGCATATCTGCAAATACTTGACTAGTTATAAAATAGTATACAGAGTTTGCATAATATATATATATCCTGAATTTTATATATAGTCATGAAATTGTATATATATGTTTATATATATAGATGTATATATAATCATGAAATTGGAGCTTAAAGACAATTGTCTCTTCAATCTAGTCTGAGATATAAATGCTAAGGCTTTCAGGGTTTTGGTAGCATTACGTTGGTTGAACACTAGGCCAGCTGGCTTGTTTCTCAGTACCATTATCAGAGGTGGCTCAGTGGGAAAGACTCTGCCTGCCAAGCATGAGACCTGGGTTTGATCCCTGGGTTGGGAAGGTCCTCTAGAGAGGGAAATGGCAACCCACTCCAGTATTCTTGCCATGGAAAATCCCATGGAGCCTGGTGGGCTAGAATCCATGGGGTCACAAAGAGTTGGACCTGACTTAGCAAGTAAACAGCAGAAGCGTACAAATAGAAAGCATTACTATAATACAGTACAGAAGACAATTCTTGAACTAGGATCCTGGAGATGTTCACAGACAAGAGCCTGACTGCACAAGGGCCTACCTGATATGGTTGCCAAAGAATATAACACAAACCTGGGCCTACTACCTAGGAAGCACTACAACACTTTGGACACAGGCCATGCACATACAGCTTACAACACTCCTGTTAAAAGAATGCAGATTGAACCTGTATCTCTCTACTGTGTTAAAAATGTAAAGAAGTCACCTGTGAATGAGGGCGAGGTTATAATACAGTATCAATGGCATTCCAGAGACTATCTAAAACATTCTGGAATGGTAAAACAATTCAGTTACTCAAGAGTACGTGGCTTGGGATGTTCAAAGGCTTACTTACTAATCTTTGGACTACAGATTACCCTTGCTTTTCTCTTCTGTCTACATTTCTGTCATTTCATTGCTCTTTAGCAACCCAATCTGCAGGAGGACGGATCAAAGGACAGAAGGTAAAATGGATCTGGGTATCCAGTGTCCCAGACAAACATCTGCACCACAAAGCCACAGGCTGAAAGAAACAGGAATATGCGGTCACTCAGTGTCGGCATGAAACATCAGAAAAGCAACTCTGCTAGCACTGAGCTCTGAAGCAGCCTAGCTTGCTGGCACTGGCCCTGTCTCCCCACGCCTCATTTTCAGAGCTGCTTTTTTCATTCTAACTTTTAGCTACAGTTGAAAGAGGTGGCAGTCTGTGGCTACCTGGAAAGGAGGCTCCCACATTCCATACGACAAGATGGACACATGCATGACCTTCGGTGTTGCGGCCAACCCAGCCGTGGATGCCGACCACTGCAATTCCGTGTGATGAATGCTATGATGGAGGAGGACATGAGGTTTGGGGAGCCTGGAGGAAAGTCACCTCACCCGCATTTGTGAGGTCAAGAAACATTTTCAAGAGGAAGTGACATCTTAACCCAAGACCTGAGAAACGCAGAGGGATTAGCTAGGCCAATAGAGACCAGTTGTCCAGGCAGATGGAACAGGATGTATGAAAGAACAGAGGACACAGAGGGGTGGAGTACAGCTAGGACTGGGGAGGGTGGCTGGAGACAAGGTGGCTAGCAAGCATGGCATGCTGGGCCTGAGGCCATGCTAAAAGCAACTTCAATCCCACTGACAAGCCAACTGAGGGATTTACGTCAAGAAATGGATGATCAGGTTTGACTTTTAGAAAGATCATTCTGGCCACTGTGTGGAGATTAGGTTAGAAGGCACAGGGCTAAAGGTGGGAAGAACTTTAGAAAGATGTGGCAGTAGTCCTGGCTAACAGTGGCTGCACTCAGTACAGGGACAGCTGGAACAGAGAGAAATGAATGGACTTGGGTGACATGCAGTTGTGTGTGTGCATGCTCAGTCTCTCAGACATGTAGTCAGCAGACCTCACTATCAATAATAATTTGGTAACTGATGGAGGGAAGAAGTCCTTTCCGATAGCCTTCTCTACTTTTACCCTATTGACATTCAGTTTCATTGCTGAAGTTCTACGTGTTCCGCAAGGCGGTAGGATTCAGAATAACCTTCAGTTTCCTAGTTTAAAAACAACCAAATGGAGAGACATACCATACCATCCACTGCAACAGATAACAAAGGAGGTTCAGCAAAACTGGAGGCAGGAGAGGAGGGCACGATTGGGAGATGCCTTCTATTTTGGATATGCAAGATTCAAGCTGTCTATGGTCACCGAGACAAGGGGAAAAAAAAAACGTCTGGTAGGGAGTTGGATGTGAATGATCTGAAGGCCCAAGAGAGACATCTAAGATGAAGATACAGATTTGGGATTCAAGGATTTCCCTGGTGGTTCAGCAGTTAAGACTCCACGCTTCCAATGCAGGGGTCGCAGGTTCAATCCCTGGTCGGGAAACTAAGATCCCGCATGCCCCATGGTATGGCCAAAATAAATTTTTTTTTTTAGTTTTTTTCAAAGTTAAAAGAAGATCTAGGACTCATTAGCCTGCAGTTGGATAATCAAGACGTGCCATGGCTGTGACCAAAGAGGGCAGGAGTGCTGAGTGAGAAGAGAGGTGACTTTTGGGGTCATGCTGAAGAGCATCCACATTTAAAGCACAGCCAGAAAAAGAAGCGACAGAGGGGACTATGAAGACCAGAGGGAGGAGGGCAAGTCTGAGAGTACAAATATCATGGAAGCCAAGAGGGAAGTAAATAATCAGTGGTATTTAAATCTGCTGAGCGAGTCAAGTAGGATAATGACTAAGAAGCATCCACTAGCATCAAGCCACAAAGAGGTCACTGCAGGGAGTTGGGAGGGGGGTTCAGGATGGGGAACACAGGTACACCCGGATTCATGTCAATGTACGGCCAAACCACTACAATATTGTAAAGTAATTAGCCTCCAATTAAAATAAATCAATTTATATTAAAAAAAAAAAAAGGTCACTGCTGCACTTAGTGAGGATAGTCCCACTGGCAGGGATCTTACTGAATTGGAACTGAGAACCCATGGCAGACAGGTGGCGGAAATGCAGACACAGTGAGTGCAGCCAACCTGGTCTGACATCTGGATCAAGTGGAGCAGAAAGAGAAGACCACACAGCTGGCAGGGTACAGGCCAGGGAAGATGCCTCCCTTTACGGTGACAGAAGATACAAGGAGACACTGCTGTTGTGCTCCAGTCAGCAGAAAGGGAAAGACTGTAGAAACGAGGCTGGGAAACGAGAATGTGATTCAGTGCTGTGAAAGGGCTGGCTCCAGATGGGAGGAAGCCTGCGCCTTGCCTTCTACCTGAGTGCAAAAGCAAGGGATTTAGTAGGCTTTAGTCCATGGGGCTTCGAAGACTCGGACACGACTGAGTGACTTCACTTTCACTTTTCACTTTCATGCATTGGAGGAGGAAATGGCAACCCACTCCAGTGTTCTTGCCTGGAGAATCCCAGGGACGGGGGAGCCTGGTGGGCTGCCGTCTNATTTTTTTTTTAGTTTTTTTCAAAGTTAAAAGAAGATCTAGGACTCATTAGCCTGCAGTTGGATAATGAAGACGTGCCATGGCTGTGACCAAAGAGGGCAGGAGTGCTGAGTGAGAAGAGAGGTGACTTTTGGGGTCATGCTGAAGAGCATCCACATTTAAAGCACAGCCAGAAAAAGAAGCGACAGAGGGGACTATGAAGACCAGAGGGAGGAGGGCAAGTCTGAGAGTACAAATATCATGGAAGCCAAGAGGGAAGTAAATAATCAGTGGTATTTAAATCTGCTGAGCGAGTCAAGTAGGATAATGACTAAGAAGCATCCACTAGCATCAAGCCACAAAGAGGTCACTGCAGGGAGTTGGGAGGGGGGTTCAGGATGGGGAACACAGGTACACCCGGATTCATGTCAATGTACGGCCAAACCACTACAATATTGTAAAGTAATTAGCCTCCAATTAAAATAAATCAATTTATATTAAAAAAAAAAAAAGGTCACTGCTGCACTTAGTGAGGATAGTCCCACTGGCAGGGATCTTACTGAACTGGAACTGAGAACCCATGGCAGACAGGTGGCGGAAATGCAGACACAGTGAGTGCAGCCAACCTGGTCTGACATCTGGATCAAGTGGAGCAGAAAGAGAAGACCACACAGCTGGCAGGGTACAGGCCAGGGAAGATGCCTCCCTTTACGGTGACAGAAGATACAAGGAGACACTGCTGTTGTGCTCCAGTCAGCAGAAAGGGAAAGACTGTAGAAACGAGGCTGGGAAACGAGAATGTGATTCAGTGCTGTGAAAGGGCTGGCTCCAGATGGGAGGAAGCCTGCGCCTTGCCTTCTACCTGAGTGCAAAAGCAAGGGATTTAGTAGGCTTTAGTCCATGGGGCTTCGAAGACTCGGACACGACTGAGTGACTTCACTTTCACTTTTCACTTTCATGCATTGGAGGAGGAAATGGCAACCCACTCCAGTGTTCTTGCCTGGAGAATCCCAGGGACGGGGGAGCCTGGTGGGCTGCCGTCTATGGGGTCTCACAGAGTCAGACACGACTGAAGCAACTTAGCAGCAGCAGCAGGGGATGGAAGTTGAAAGCGTTCAAACTGATGACTATTTTTTCTGTGCAGTGACAATCAAGGGTACCTGCTGAGGGGCTGAGGGCAAAGCCTGTGGAGAATGTTAGGTGGGGGAATATCTGAAGAGAATGGAGACCCAAGACAGAAACTAGCAGAAAGCTATCGGGAGAGAAAGAAGACACGCAGGACAGNTTTTTTCTGTGCAGTGACAATCAAGGGTACCTGCTGAGGGGCTGAGGGCAAAGCCTGTGGAGAATGTTAGGTGGGGGAATATCTGAAGAGAATGGAGACCCAAGACAGAAACTAGCAGAAAGCTATCGGGAGAGAAAGAAGACACGCAGGACAGAGACAAGGCTGCCAGGTAAGGGCACGGCCAACTTCGAGGAGGTGGGATTTTCTAGAGAAGCACTTAGTTCCCACTGTGCATACAGGTGCAGCGGATGGACAGTGTAGGAGGACTGACGTTACTGCAAGGATTTCCTTGGCAGTCCAGTGGCTAAGACTCCACACTGCTGCTGCGGGCGGCACAGGTCTGATCCCTGGTCAGGGAACTAAGATCCTGCCTGCCTCGAGGGGTGGCCCCAAAATAAACAAATCAGAAAGTAAATACAGAAAGTGGAGTGGAACAGTCACAGCTTGAATATTCTGTGTTATCTGGAACTACCTGTAATCATGAATAATCATGAATTGAAAACTTAGGAGCCAGTTTTTATTTCATTAAACAACTACCGTTGAGACCCGCCACGCGCTTGTTCACACACACTCTCTCTCATTATACTTCCCTGCTCCTTACCTGTCCATCCTACTCATTTCACAGTAGACAGAGCAAGAAGGTCTCATTCATCTACCACTTAATAGAAAAAGAGGACTAGGTCTCCGTTTTTCCAGTCCAATGACAGCTACTGTACTCTCTTCATAACGTGGGGTCACAGAAACGTAGATGATGTGACTTCAAAGTAAAGGAGCCAAGCCAAGCAATGAAGAAAAGCAGTAAGATCTTGTCTGGAAAGTATTCCAGCCACTATACAGCTTAGAAGGTCTTCCCCCTTCACCTCGCCTTCACGGACACGAAGACTAACCCAGGATATACACACCCTCAGGAAAATATTTAGCTTCTGAATGTTCTGCTGCCTCCCACCCTCACCCCTCGCTGCCACATTCCTTCCATAAACAAAAAGACTCAAGTGCAGATGTTCAGAACCATGCACACAAAGTTAACTAACACTTCCTGCTCTGAACCCTACAGTGCATGCGGCCAAGGGATCGATAGACGAGGAAGGGACTGGACAATGAGAATCCAGCCTCTGTTCACACAGGGTCGAGCCAAGGAATTCTGCATCAGCCTCCTCCATGGTGAAGTATTCCTAATCTCTCTGAGTAGGGGAGAAACCATTCCTGTCTCAGAACTGGAGTCAAGTACTGACTGCGGCGGAACATGAATGCTTCTCTGTTATGTGTGGCTCAGAGAATTCCATGGGGATGTTGTGCAATAGTGTCCCTTACAGAGAAGTAATGAACGACAATGGATGTACAGAGGTGCACGAAATTTCAACATGCCCTTGCATGGCCTGTACTAGAAGAGAACGAGCTCATTCTGAAGCATCATATTAGGAGTCCCTGACCCACTGCTGTTCTCATATTCTCTCTCCTCAAGATCAGAAAGTGACTGCTCTCCTTGCAGTCAGACTTGATCTGAGATAGACATGCACACGTGCTTAGTCATGTCTGACTCTCTGCGACTCTCTGGACTGTAGCCAGCCAGCTCNAAAAAAAAAAAAAAAAGGATTGATACGATTTCGGAGAAAATAAACCCATAATCTCTTGGGGAAGCTAGATTTTTCCCTAAAGGACCAAATTTAAGGTTCAAGGCAAACAAGACAGTTTTACTCTTTCCCTATCACCTGCTGAGATTCTACTTAGCAAGATTGCTGAATAAGACCATGGTAAATTGGTATAGCAATCCTCAAAAACGAAAATCCTGCCTGTGTTCCCCAACGGTAATATCCAAAAATGCTACATAGTCTTCAGCAAATTGAAGGCTCAAAATTGATTTGCTTTACATGCTAAATAAGTAAGTACTTACTTACTTATAATAATAAGTAAGAAATCATCAAACAATTGTTACATGGACAGAGAGAATTCTTAACTGAACACTAGAACATCACACACTTTTGGAAGGTAATTTCAAAATACGTGCAAATCACTGTTAGAGGTCACAGGTATTTTCCTTTATTGAAACGTCAGATAAATGCATCTCAATCTGCATCTCCTACCATTTTATTTGAATTCGTTACCAGAAGAGACAAGATTTGCAAGTGAAATTTCAAGCCAAGAACTGGGCATATGACTTATTAACCCAAACCTCATGCTCGCAGACTCAGTACCAGCCCTAATTCAGGCTAGTAGGTCACAAGCATGCCTGAAACCCTTGAGCCAAGAGCAAGGAATGAAGCCAGCATTTACTCCCACTCGTCCAAGCTGAGGCAAAAAAAAATCCACTCTGCTGAACATCAGAGTTCTAAACTGCAAGGAACTGAGTGATGTGGAAGATTTAATGGAATCACACAAAGAAAGTGGTTAATTATAATACCAAAGAAATAAGGAAATAAACAGGCAATGAAATGTAAGTTCCATAAATAAAACCCATACTTTAAAACCAATATTTTTTAAGACATGAAAAAGATGTCTAATTGTTCAAGACATGATAAGGAAAAAAGACACCAGTTTTATGGGTAGCTATCTGTTGTTCTGTGATATCTGTACACTATTGAGATCTGATTATTTTTAACTACCATCCCTAGCAGAAGACTGAAGAACTTTAAAACAGTAGAGAGAAAATTTGACTGGCAAAAATAAGAGATTCTAATATAGTCATAATAGTAAAGTCATAGACTAAGATGATTTCTAATAAACCCTCCCCCCATACAAAAAAAAAAAAAAATCACAAAGAGTTAACCCATAGTGTACTTTTACTCATTCAATAACTATTTGCTAAGTGAATTTAAGTGACAGTCCATCATGACAAGCTATTTAGAAACCCAGTCCTTCATTTTGCTAGAATGCCTCTTATCCTCCAGTTTAAGTCTTGAACTCAGCTCTCTATGCCTCCAGATCATAAACTATTTGTATCTGTCCTCAATGGAAGAAACAATTACAAATACCATAAAATATCTTAAGTACTAAAATTTTTTTCTCAGTTTCACAATAGTGTAATTTCTTACCACAGTCACCTATTAGATCAGTTAATAGCCATAACTGGTGTTAATAACTGCAAGTCCAAATTCTCCCATTCATTCCTCAAATATTTGCTGCGCACCTATTATGCCACTGTCCTAGGCACTATTCCAGGCACTGGGGCTACAGCAGAAAAGCAGATGGCCAAGGTCCCGACTTAGTGGGGCTTACAACGCAGTAGGGAGTGGGAGTGAGTAAGGGAGAAATAAAAAACAAAAAATAAAAACAAAAATTTTGTGTGTCAGATGATAAATGACATGATGAAGAACAAACAAGGGGCAGAAAGCATGGGAACGGAGTGGTATTTAATGCAGTGTCAGAGATGGCCTCACCGATGTAGATAAGGTGACATTTTGGGAAAGCGTAACGAAGTGAGGAGACATCTGGGGGAAGAACATGCCAGGAAGGACACCCCCCAGGCAGGTGTGCTGGCCAGTTCCAGGGAAGAGGAAGAGGTCAGTGTGGCAGAAGTCAGAGTGAACTAGACGGAAAGGACGGGGATGAGGTCAGAGAAGCTGAGGGGAGGGAAGAGACTGCCGAGCACGCTAGCCTTTAGGCCATTGTAAGACACTGGCTTCTCCTCTGAAAGAGATGAAAACCCACTGGAGGATTCTGCACAAGGGAGTAATATGATCTCACTGCTCGTTTAAAGGATCACTCTGGCTCCTTTACTGATAGGACTATGGAGGAGAGTACAGAGAGACAAGAAGGCTAGTTGGGGGGCTTTGCAATCTCCCAGGTTGGAGATGACAGCAGCGTGGCCCAGGGTGGTGGCAGCAAGCAGTGATCAGATTCTGACTGCATTCTGAGGGTAGACCAGATCAGCTACTGATGGACTGGACACGGGGTGTAAGGTGTGGCAGCTATGAAGATCAAGCTGCCATTTACTGAGACAGCAAAGAACAGGCTAAGAACAGGTGTAGGGATGGAGAGAAAGGAAACGGGGAGTTCAGTTCTGGATATTTTAAGTTCGAAATGCTAATGAAACATCGAGTAAAGATTTCAAGTCAGCCACTAAGATATACAAGTCTGGATTTCACGGCGAGGTGCAAGCTAGAGAGAGAAATCTGAAAGTCGTGAGTCAAACAGACAGTACTGAGAGCGATGGCATTACATGAAAACACCTACAGAATGACTTGCTAGGTACAGAACTGGGTCTTGGGACATACTAACTTTCAGAGATGGGGGAGGTAGGGAGGATTCAACACAGGAGACTCAAGAGGGACAGTCACTGAAGCAGAAAGAGAATCAACAGAGCAGAATTCCAGAAGCCAAGTTTAAAAAAAAAAACAAAAAACAACTTTTCAAGAATAAAAGAATGATCGACTTGAGTCAAATGGTTCTGAAAAGGTGAGAAAGATGAAAACGGAGTGTTGGCCACTGGATTTCACTGATTGCTGCTGACCTTGACAGCAGATGGACTGGCAGAATGACAGGGATGAAAGCCAGAGAATGTTGAGGGGGTGGGGAGGACAGAGACTGGAGACATCTAATAAAGACATTTTTCCAAATAAGAAATGGGGTGGTAAGCAGAGGGGAGAAGACAGGTTCAGGGAGAAATCACTTTCTTGTACAGGAAGACAGTACATGCTATGGTGATGGGACTGATCCAGTGCAGCAGCTGAATTTACACTGAACAGTGAGGATCATCTCTAGTGTCCTATAGGTAGATTAGAGGGGGAAAAGAGACCTACTCTAGTGCACAGTGAAGTTCTTTGAGCCTTTCCAAAAGTTTCTCTCAAGAAAGAAGAAATAACGGAATTAACAGGATCGCTAAGTACCTAGATTAAAAAAGAGTTATCTGGTACAAATGATTATATATAGGATAGATGATCAACAAGGCCCTACTGTATAGCACAGGGAACTATATCCAATATCTTGTGATAAACTATAATGAAAAAGAATATTAAAAAGAAAGTATATACATGTATAACTGAATCACTATGATGTACAGCAGAAATTAATACAACATTATGAATCAACTATACCAGAATAAACTTTTTTAGAAACTTAATCTGGTCCCTAAACAGTTCAAAGGCCACAGGAGCTCTGGAAGGTCTTCTCCAGTAGAGCAGGCCCAGATGGAGACTTTCTTGCTACAGCGGTCTGATAACCTAGCCCACAGTAAGGTACCAGACTAGCTGTTAGAATCAATCAGAAAATTTCTGAGAAAATGAAAATTGTTAAGCTTCATCCCCAGAAGTTCCATTTTGGTAGGTTTAGGGTGAATTCCCCAAATCTGCATTTTCAAAAAATATCCGAGGTGGTTTTTATGTACATTTGAAAAAATACTTACTATAAACGCACCTTATCCTGGTTCTCACCCTTTAAAGCTTCAGGAAGGAAAGGTTCTGCCCCCTGTGCTACACTGTCGAATGAACTCTGGCACTCAGGAGTAGGGACTTCCACTTTCGTGTCATATATTTTAAGGTGAAATTTACTGCAAGTGTTAACTGTACAGGCAGGAGCAGTGAACCAGAGTAATAGTGGTCTGTCTTCTTGCAGACACAGACAGATGTTAAATTACACAGGGGCTGCTCACTCCATGGCCAGGAAGGCTTGGGGTGACTGGACCAGGTGAACCCAAGCTCCACAACATTCTTCTCCATGCCAATGTCCTTTGTCATTCAACTTGTATCCTCAAGGCCCTATTTCCCAGACAAGTAGAAATAAACATTCGATTTTAAGAAACCCCACCTACTGCTGGAGGCTTCACAGCGCTGTTCTTCTCATGGAGATGTGTTTGTGTGTTAGTCGCTCAGTCATGTCTGACTCTTTGCAACCCCATGGGGTTTAGCCCACCAGGCTCCTCCATCCATGGGATTTTCCAGGCAAGAATACTGAAGTTGGGTTGCCATCCTTTCTCCAGGGAATCTTTCTGACCCAGGGATTGAACCCAGGTCTCCTGCATAGCAGGCAGACTCTTTACCGTCTGAGCCACCAGGGACCTGATTCTCTGTAATCAGGTCAAGATTCTCTGTAATCCAAATTCTCTAACCCCTCTAGTTTCCGTCCCTTCTTCCTCCTCCCGACAATTACTTAACAGTTTATAAAAGGACAGACCACCAACAGTTCTCAATGGCAAGAACAAATCTGGAAGCAAAGAGTTAACTTCTGCTTCAGTACACTCAAAAAGATAAGAAAACACTTTTTCTTCTTTGTCTAGAAGCCTAGACTTGTTTAATCCCAGTCTGTGTCGGGTAGTGCTGGCATTTTCAGGGAGAGTGTTACATTCTGTTGGGTAAAGACCAATGTAGAAATATTTACTTTTCAGAGAAGAAATTTCAGGTATTTGTTTTTAAAAATATATATATATATGCTTAAGAGTAAAGTACCAGACATTCACATTGCTATTAGAGAGAAGGGGGTGGTGGGGTGGGGTGGGGAGGTGAGATTGACTGAAGAATTATAACACTTTAAAAATCCAGACTTAATACTCTGGATTTCAAATTCTCCCCTATCATTCACATCTGATCTATAGGGTATGTTTGCTATTTTGGAAATTCTTGGAGGTGACTGATCTCATCTCCCTCCAGAATCAAGCCTCAGGACACATCTTCAGTAGTTTCGAATCTAAGGTTGATCACACTGTAGTCCCACAGACCAACTCTAGCCTATCACCTATTTTTCTCAATAAATGCCCACTCACTCCACTTTTTCGATGGCTACTTTCTGGCTATAAGGGCAAAGCTGAGCAATTGTGAGAGATACTGCAGTCCTGAAATATTTACTATGTGGCCTTTACGGAAAATGTCTGCCAATCCTGCTCTAAGAAATCAAAGAATACAAAACCAAAAAATTCTACTAAAATCTTGTCTACCTCTTTTCTACAAGGCATAGTATTTTAAAAAAACAACTGGCCCGAGGGTGTCTGAATTTTTTTCTCTATGGTCCCATAAAATATGGAAGAAGGAAGTCTATTCAGGCATTTTTTTAAGATTAATAACAATTCAAATCCATTTGAAACCTAGATTTATTATTTCATAGATTTATTATTTCATATTTCTAATGAATAGGCAAAAAAGATCAGCAATTAAAAGAAGAGATGAAGAGTTAATGCATATCAAAAATCAGATCTGTAATAATGTTAGCCCACAAACACGAACTAGTCAAGCAGAAAGACAAGGAAACCAGCACGGCTGGGAAAAGGAGCACCGTGTTTCTGGCGACGCCCCCTCTCAGATCTGCCCCTACTGGAGACTTAACAAGCAGAAGCAGTGACAGGAGGAGAACTGACAGGCCAACTCCACAGCAACCGCTGGGATGGCGGGAAAAAATGATGCTGAAAACTGCAAATAAAGTGGAAAAGGCAAGTCGACCCCACGTAGATCTCTGCGCGCTCCTCCCTCCCTTGTCCTCCGGGTAGGAATTCAGTCCTTCACACAGGCCTCCTTGTACTTCTGCTCTTCGGAGCGGATGGACAATTTACATCATGAGAATGCTCTGCCAGCTGGCACTCTCTCCACAAGCGACTGATTGTGAGCAGATGCCTTCATAAGATAAGGGTAAACGAATGCGCCCCTTCATTTTTCATTCACCCCCCCCCCACCCTCTGTGCAGAGGAATGGAAATGCATGCTCTACACACTGTCTTTTAGAGACCAAAGTCTGTGTTCTTCACATCCCTGCATTTCTCATGGGTGGTGCTTGGACTTGCTATTGCGTTTCTGATTACCCTGTGCTCCCCACCACATACCTAAGATGTATGCAATCTCGCAATCTCCTTCGATTATCTGTGGACAACCCTGAGCTCCCAGATACAAGTGCGTGCTTATTTTTTTCTAATGATTTAAACACTGCCTACTCTCAAGCATAGCCTCAATTTAGAACATTTGATAATCTACCACAACACGAATCAAAACTTCCAGCCAGAAGTCAATCAAAATTATTGGTATAGTTATTGTTTAAACAGTCACATTTAAATATTCTTTTAAATATCTTTTATCTAGTTAAATCATCTTCCTTTTAACATACATTATACTTTCAGAAGCTTCATTTTAAATTTCTCTTCAATAGGAAAGTAGTGAGAGTTGCAATATCCCTTTTCAGGGAAGGGAAACTTTTTGTGATCACTCCTGAAACTGTTTTATACATTATGTATACACCACATTTAGTGAGGGGAAGACAAGATCATGTGACAAATTATTTACACAGAATGCTTCAGGTAGGTCAATCAGATTTCCTGTACTTCAAAAACATGAACCTTCTTTATCTGCTTTTCCTTCTATAATAAGAGCAAATATTTAGCAGTGATATCAGAAGAAACGTTCTTCTAACCCATCCTTCACCATATTTCAAACAGACAGTGCTGAGTTCTCATCCATGGGAGGATTCCCCATGCACCACAATGGGACCTGTTCTACCTTCTATTTACATTCTGGAGAACAGCCAAAGTCCTTCCCAGCTTTCTTTGATCTGCTGCCAGAGACTTGGTATCCAACACCCACCTAGAAGAAAATTCCCTCAGGAGATCCACAACTAAAGAAGAGGAGTCAGTAAGGAGCTGGAAAATATTCTACAAATCCACCCTACATCATATCACTACCCAATTTATGAATCTGTGCCAGGTACCTAATCCAGTGCAAACTCCTTAGGCATGTAATTGCAAGGCACCCATAGCCTGAAGACTTGGGCTTCATTTTACACCTCCAAACCATATCCTAAAACTCTCTAATGTAAGACTCCACTCTTGCCATCTCTTTTATATACATACCAATGCTCACTTCAAAGCCATTCAAAGCCTTCACTCCTACCAAATCCTATCTTTCTTCCTAGGTTTAGTTCAAGTGGTACTGTATCCAATGTGTGTTATCTTACCTATGGGACACATAGTTCTTACTATCCAAATCACATAATTCAGAACTTGGCTTTTCACCCCTTTGTGTAAGTTTCTTTCCCCCTACAAGAAGTTTAACTCCTTTTTAAAATTATAGTTGATTTCCAAAAGATAGTAGTTTCACAGTATAACTTATTCAAAAGCAAGTAATCTACCTATACTTTTGGGATATCCTCTACAATAGTACCTTTCAAGTTTTTGTGACCAGGACACATAGTAAGATTAAAGGCATTTTATACTGCAACTCTCAACATATACACACAGACAGACAATGAAACTCAAGTTTTATTTTTAAAAAATGAAAACTACCTATCATGCAATCTGATATTCTCACCATCCCCTATTTGTTTATTTAAAAAATGCTAGTCACAGCTCACAAAATTCATTTTATGACATTAGGAAGTTGTAACCTACTTGGAAAACACTATTCTATAATCTCTTGGTCACTGTCCTTGGCAAAAATCAGGTGCTCAGTTAAGCATTTGTCTATTATAGGCTGACTCATCTTCTGTACATAACAGGTCAGAATTCCACAATGAGATGTTTTCTAGATACTGACGTAAAGTTTATTCAAAAGCAGAGACATTACTTTGCCAACTAAGGTCCATCTAGTCAAGGCTATGGTTTTTCCTGTGGTCATGTATGGATGTGAGAGTTGGACTGTGAAGAAGGCTGAGCACCCAAGAATTGATGCTTTTGAACTGTGGTGTTGGAGAAGACTCTTGAGAGTCCCTTGGACTGCAAGGAGATCCAACCAGTCCATTCTGAAGGAGATCAAGCCTGGGATTTCTTTGGAAGGAATGATGCTGAAGCTGAAACTCCAGTAGAGTTGACTCAATGGAAAAGACTCTGATGCTGGGAGGGATTGGGGGCAGGAGGAGAAGGGGACGACCGAGGATGAGATGGCTGGATGGCATCACGGACTCGATGGACATGAGTCTAAGTGAACTCCGAGAGACGGTGATGAACAGGGAGGCCTGGCGTGCTACAATTCATGGGGTCGCAAAGAGTTGGACACAACTGAGCGACTGAACTGAACTGATGTAAAGTTTAAGATGATAAACTTTCAAGACCTTCCAATTACTTAAAAAACTGAACAATATTTTTAAAACTTTTGTATATGGCAGCTTTTAACGTGATTAAAAACAAAAAGCAAACAAAAAAAACCTTTTCCTAAAGCTAAAAGGCAAAATTCCATTCATCAACATGGCACCCCTAAGAAGGCCAGAAGCCACCAACCCTTCTTGAACTGATCCCTCCAAAGTGGTTCTCTTTAGCAGCTTTGGTTCCAGAACTCCTTTAGCCACAAGTCTGTGACAAGCCTTCAGGGTAGCCGCAAGGATTTCCTCTCTGTGGGCTAGATGGACTCATGCCCAGTGCTGGGGGTTAGACTATACTAAAGAGAAGACATCTGGATATTTATTGGGAAACTTACTTCTCCTTGTCTCATGTTCAAGGCACTTTTCTCATGGGATTATCAGTATCTGGAATTATCTCTTTTTTGCACATCTTCTTTATATGCCCCCCAATAGACAGACAGACAGACAGACACACACACACACACACACCAGAGTAAGCTTTTGAGGATAGGACTCTTGTCTTGTCCCCTGCTATCCCTTTACTTTGAGGGATGTTTTTGTCGTTGCCTTTTAAAGGTAGAGAAATGTTTGACTTATAAAATAAGCAGCAAGCCAACAGGACAAAGTCAGTGACCCAGGTAAGTCTGGCTTTTTGTTTGGTTCATTCATTCATTTTGCAAAGATATGCTAAAACTTTCTGCTAGGCAGTCAGTTAGGCAAGGATGAAATAAGACTCAGTCCTTTCCCTAAAGGAATTCCATATGATAAATAAGGGAAGACACAAATAATTAAAATGTAACGTGAGAGAAGTACTATACTGGGGAGTAAGGAGCAATCACACATCTATTCGCTCATCCATAAAATAAGGGTTCAACAAGATGAATTTAACATTCAGATCCAAAAAGCTTGATTCTACAGTCCATGTGCTTAGAAATCCACATTTCTAAAGATACCTGCCTCACAGATCTTTTGAATACTTCCTTTGCTTATAGCAACATTCTAGAGAATGTTAAAATACCATAGGAACTGATTTCACAGGGACAAATGACGTCAGAAACATGAATAGCAGCTGGTTTCCAATTAACCTCAGTTCTTTAAAGACATTAAGTAATTCTCTGAACCTATACCATACTTTTGCCAATATTCTGTGCTCTGTTTAATCCTGTAGTCTCAGGTGAGTTTATATTGAATAATCTGCAAAGGATAACAGAAATCAAGGTTGCATTTTTAAGGTTAAAACTTTTCTAATGACTTAACAAAGGGCTCTCAAATAGTTGCTGCCATCCTTGAATGAGAAAAAAATAACTCTCCATTTCCAGGTCCACAAAAGATGAAGAGGTTCAATCTCCAGGCTGTAAACAAATAATCAAACACCTCTGTCCACAAAGGACAAATGACACAATGTTTTAGAATAATTTCTTCAGTACCAAGAAAGAATGGATTTTCTGCCCTTGTTTCTCTCGCTTGAAAGAGTAAATGCCTGGATCCCTTTGAAAATTAGCCCAATCTACAAAACAGTGGAACTAAACTGAACTCCCACCAAGACTTGGCTCATGCATTCTTCCACAAATGTGGAACAAAGACCCCATTGACTTTCGCATGTAGGCGGATTAGAATTGCAATGCAGCCATGTAGCACATTACTGCTCAGTGATTCCACCCGGATAAGCCAAGGGAGCCTTCTCCAGATAGATCTCCCTGTTTTCCTTCTTTCCACAGCACATTACTGCTCAGTGATTCCACCCGGATAAGTCAAGGGACCCTTCTCCAGATGTATCTCCCTGTTTTCCTTCTTTCCACAGTAAAGTAATTTCAAGTTCACCCTATAATACAGATGTGGGATCTAGCATAAAACAGGTCTGTCGGCACATTTTTAAAAAAATAACAGACATTACATTTTTTAATTTGCCTGCTTCTATTTAGTGCTGTTTCTAATCCTTTTTAGAGCTTTCCTGAAAAACCAGGTAAGTGGAAACATGCTAAGGGTCAAACAGTTCTTAAAAGTCCAGTGAGAACCTAAAGAGAAAAACATTATTATGAAAACTATTAATAGAAGGAATATGAGAATGGGAAACGGGTCACGTGGTAAAAAACAAGGGAAAAAAGAGAGCATGAGCATAAAGCGGTTTTTAACCAGTTTTGTTGTCTTTAGAATTGATAAAGCATGTTTACAAACTTCTTTCAGTGGCCCCCACTTTCTAAGCCTAAAGTAACAGAATGTAAGGATGGATATGCTCTCTGCCCTCAAAAAGTTTACGATCTAGTGGAACCACAAATCCAAGTGCAACCCAGAGAAGGATCTGCCAAGTTTTAGCAAAAGGGTATGCAGGGCAAACTGACTTCAAATGGATGACTTCATAAACTTTTATAAAGAAGTTATGGACAAATTTAGGTTTCTTCTTCTGAATAACTTGATAAAATACAAGTGGGAGGCTTTGACACAATAGACCAACATAATCTATACTCTCAAAAGCATTTTCTTTCCGTTCTTCTCCTGATGTTCTAGTATAGGAGTTTTAAGAATACTCACTGAGTAGAATGCCTGGCATTGTCACTCTTAATGCCAGAATAAAAAAGAGAGCATTGTAAGAAACCCACAGAGAATTTGTATGAATACAGGCACAGATAGGGACACAGACTGATTTTAAATACCATATATGCCTGAGTATAATAAAGGAATTTCCCACTAAATTATCCTTTCAGAAAAGAAACAACTGCTTCGTATTTCAGTTTTTACAAACCTTCCCAATTATTTCATTTTAGACCACAAATTACTGTGAGGAAATCAAATTAGTCTGAAATGACCTCAAATAACACAGGTTTTGGATGCTCACATAGGACACATAATAAAAGGTTTTTTGTTGTTTTGTTTTATAAGAAGCAAGAAATTAACTCATATTTATGTAATTTTCCCTGAGAAGTATGGCTTTAAAATTAAAGTGTTAAACCTGTNAATAACACAGGTTTTGGATGCTCACATAGGACACATAATAAAAGGTTTTTTGTTGTTTTGTTTTATAAGAAGCAAGAAATTAACTCATATTTATGTAATTTTCCCTAAGAAGTATGGCTTTAAAATTAAAAGTGTTAAACACTATAAATAATAAACCTTTCAGAGAATATTAGGAAGGAGAGTAAACGGTTATACTATGAAGAACACAAATACAAACCAAAAGGAGAAGTGGAAAAATACATATACTAATATTATATCAATCAGTACATATGGCTTCAGAAAAAATTTCCAATACCAATCTTATACAAATGTAAAAGTACTGTATCATACATTATTCAAGAAAATGAATACATCTGTAAAACTGTGCTGATGGCTAAAAAGGGACTTTAACAGTCACTGATGTCAGAGATGTATGCAAAGAACTGGAATAAAATCATTCCATAGATGAGAAATTGTGGAAAAGAATATTAATATATAAATATATTATTTAAAATGTGTAAGTTAATAAATTAAATATTTTAAGTAGATAGCTGATTATTCCACCTGTAATCCTTTAAATGTTTTATATAGTCAAATTGGCAAAAACTTTGTTTTAAAAATCTTCTAAAGGGAAAAGGAGAAATAGCTTACTATTTGGGCTGTCTTTCACACATATTCATATGGTAAATTGCATGCTGTGACTCAAAAGAAACAAGACAGTAACTCAAAGGGGATTCTGTATAGGAATGTATAAAACTTAACAGAGCAGTACCCATGCAAGAGTGTCAGTCCTAGAAGATACCAGCACAAGTCAGGCAGTGTGTGGGCTGGCAGGATGGCCATTCAGTTCAGTTCAGTTGCTCAGTCGTGTCTGACTCTTTGCGACCCCATGAATCGCAGCACGCCAGGNATCTGAGTTAAATTCACCCATTCCAGTCCATTTTAATTCTCTGATTCCTAGAATGTCGACATTCACCCTTTCCATCTCTTGTTTGACCACTTCCAATTTGCCTTGATTCATGGACCTGACATTCCAGGTTCCTATGCAATATTGCTCTTTACAGTATTGGATCTTGCTTTTATCCTGGTCTTATTCTGTTTCCATATCATAGATGAAAATTCCCCAGGTGGAAGGATGCCCTGCTTGAAACTCTTCCATCCCTTCCCCACTTTATCCTTACTTTAAAAAGGAAAAACAGCTTGGGGACTTCCCTGATGGTTCAGTGGTTAAGAATTGCCTTCCAATCATGGGTTCAATCCCTGGTCAGAGAATTAAAGATCCCACATGCCACACAGCAACTCAGCCTGCACGCCACAACTAGCGAGTCTGCATACCTCAATGAAAAGCCCATATGCCGCAAGTTAAGACGTGACACAGTCAGATAAATAAATATTTAAAAAATACCTCTTTAAAAGAAAAGAAAACCGACTTTACAGGCTGATCAATCACCATCAACACTACTACATGAAAGAACATCAGAACAGGTACACTAGTATGATCTACCCTTGATGATAACAGACTACCATGAAGGAAAAAAATCTTTTTTTCTCTTATTTGTCTTGCACTACATCAAAAAAGTATCACCTTTCCTTGCTTCTTCCAAAGTCTTCCCACCTGCACAAGTCACTGTGAAGGGCAAAACTGCTGGACGAGTTAGTAGCACAGAGAGCAGGAACATGGGCACTCAACTTAACTTGCCTTGAGCCGTGCTAAGGCTCAAGAGTGCTTGCTCCACTGTGTCACCAACAGACCATATGAAGACACTGTGCACAAGGCTTGAGCTGGAGGAACCTCACCATGAAACTCCCCTGACTCTAAAGAATGCTGTCCCAAGTCACAATCCTCACTTCAGTTCCCAGCACCAGGACATGGTTGGCACCGACCCTAATAAACCCCCCACTTAAACCATCTTGAGAGATCCAGGCACATGCCTAAAATGCCACAAACATTTTCATCATCAATACTAATAACAAGGCATATCTTGTCTTGTTGTTGTTCACTTCATCACGCTTTGCACACACCGCCAAGCCAGTTCAAAGTCTGTGGCAACCCTGCATCCAGCAAGTCTATGGGTGGCATTTTTCCAATAGCATCTGCTCACTCTGTGTCTCTGTGTCACATTTTGGTAATTCTAGCAAGATGTCAATTTTTTTCATTATTACTACATCTGTTACTATATTTGAGACCTTTGATGTGACTGCTTGCTGAAGGCTCAGATGATGATTATCAATTTTTAGCAATAAAGGATTTTTAAATTAAGGCATGTACATTTAAAAAAACATTTTAAGTATTTATTTTCACTCTTTTTTTTTTTTTAAGATATCACGCAGCATGTGGTATCTTAAATCCCCAAAGACTCTTGTTCCTTGGAAGAAAAGCTATGACAAACCTGGACAGCATATTAAAAAGCAGAGACATTACTTTTCCGACAAAGTCCGTCTAGTCAAAGCTATGGTTTTTCCAGTAGTCATGTATGGATGTGAGAGCTGGACCATAAGAAACCCAGCACTGAAGAATTGATGCTTTTGAACTGTGGTGCTGGAGAAGACTTAAAAATACCCTGGACTGCAAGATCAAGCCAGTCCATCCTAAAGAAAATCAGTCCTGAATATTCATTGGAAGGATGCTGAAGCTGAAGCTCCAGTACTTTGGCCACCTGCTGGGAAGAACTGATTCACTGGAAAAGACCCTGATGCTCGGAAAGATTGAAGGCAGGAGGAGAAGGGGATGATAGGGGATGAGATAGTTGGATGGCATCACCAATTCAATGGACATGAGTTTGAGCAAGCTCCGGGAGTTGGTGATGGACAAGGANATTCACTGGAAAAGACCCTGATGCTCGGAAAGATTGAAGGCAGGAGGAGAAGGGGATGATAGGGGATGAGATAGTTGGATGGCATCACCAATTCAATGGACATGAGTTTGAGCAAGCTCCGGGAGTTGGTGATGGACAAGGAAGCCTGGAGTGCTGCAGTCTACAGGGTGGCAAAGAGTTGGACACGACTGAGTAACTGAACTGAACTGAGGGACTGAAACCATGCTCTCTACAGTGGAAGCACAGATTCTTAACCACTGGGCTGCCAGGGAAGTCTCCAGTATGTACATTCTTTTAAACATAAAGCTGTTGCATACTTAACAGGCTACAATGTAGTGTAAACGTAACTTTTATATGCATTGGGCAAAGAATGTGTGTGACTCACGTTAATGTGACACTCACTTTACTGTAATGGTCTGAAACCAAACTGGCAATATCTCCAAGGTAAGCCCGTGTAATCAAAAAGCATTCGTGCTATAATCTCATCAACACCATGGCTCTTTGATGCTGCAATAGCGGTCACATGTCATTTAACACTGTCCAAACCCACAGAATGTACACCACCCCAGAGTGAATCTAGCATAAACTATCGATTTGGGGGGATACTTATGGGCCACTATTGTCCCACTGACTGTAACAAAAGCACCACTTTGGTTTAGGATGTTGACAGTGGGAGACGCTGTGTGTATGAATGAAGGGAGGAAGTTCAGTTCAATTCAGTTCAGTCACTCAGTCGTGTCCAACTCTGCAATTCCATGGCAAGTATCTATACTCAATTAAAACTACTTGAAAAATAAAGTCTGCTCGTGTACACCTGTGGTGGATTCATGTCGATGTATGGCAAAGCCAATAGAGTATTGTAAAGTAAAATAAAATAAAATAAAAAAAAAGAAAGAACATTACTAAATTTCATTTAAAGGGCTCGTTTCAGAAGCCAAATGAACTTTGTCATAGTTTTTCAAAGGTAGTTTTCATTCAAAAATACTATAAACTTAAAACACTACTACTACAAAAAGTTGTCTTAAGACTAGTTTTTTAAGTCCCAAAGTGGTTTGTGTTGAAAAATAAAAACTAAAAAATAAAATCTTACCAATCTAACAACATATATAAAATAACACAGTCTAGCAGTATGCATTTTTCTATTTAACCTGATTTTTTTTTTTAAAACTAGCATCAAACTATAACAGTTAAGATTTAACGTACTAGCTACCGGGTCTGGAAAGAACAAACTGGAAGCAATAAACTCTGATCCTCAAAAGGTCTGACTCAACTCACCTAACACTTAGTATAGGTGGGTGTTCTCTCATTGGTTCTAAATCCCAAGGCTGAAGTCTGAGAAGTTAAGGGAGGGAACAGGGAAGTCTTGACTTCCATAAGGAGGGCTAGGACAGAACACTGAGGATGGAGAAAGGGGAGCTGATCCTTTGAGAACTCCAGGGATACATCCCATCCAATCTGGTCCTTTCATGAACTACAAGCTGAAATGAGTTGTGCCCATGTATATTTCATCACTGATCAGTGTAATGCTCTCTGGAAGTAAATGACCAAGGATAAAGGATATTGCCTAGAAAGTGTAGAAACTATCCTGGTATCTTAAATATCATCGGTGGGAGGGGGAAAAAAACAGCCAATAAAATAATACTTTTTTTTTACATTTTTATAGCACTATTATTATGCAATAAGATATCCCTTCATTATGCCTACAATAATAAATACATTTATGTGTCCATTCAGTAGAATTGTACTGACTCTATTATAAAGATTGGTAACATTGGTTAGTTATTTTATGCACAATCGTCTCATTTTCAGCTTTTCAAACTCAGAAATTTAATTTTTATCAGTGCATGAAAGGCTGATTAGGCTCTTGGGAACTGACTTGTGCTAACCAAACTCAACCAAACTGATGTATCCATAAACAACCACATGTTCATTTTTGATAAAAGCTGTTTTTGTCAAAACAATAGGAGCAGATAGCTGCACAAGGCAAGTCCTCACAGAAGACCAAATTAGAGATTATAGAATTGCTTGGTAAGCAGAGAACTGGAGCAAACGGGAGCTAAACATTCTCGGGCAAGAGTTCTCTCAAATTATGGCAAACTGCCCTTCTCTATTCTAGAGATCGTTCTCTCTCAAAATAATCAGACCAGTGGTCTAATATTAGAGTACTTTCTCTCCCAGAGAATGGGACACAGATTAACATTTTTATTCATTTCCTTTTCTATATTCCTTATATGTCAGTAAAGATTCTGTCTTATAGTTTTTGCATTAATGACATATCATGATCCCCTTAATCTCACAATGTTGCCTTTAACCACAACATGAAAATTAGTTAAAATTACTCCATCTATTAGATTTCATTTTCTCACGTTGACTCCAGATTTGGGGATTTGAGGATCTTATCTCATTACTTGAGCTTTTAGATTTAAGTGCATTTAAAAAAGCAATTAACATTCCAGTGTGATACCTATCCTTATCTGCAGATGCAGAAATTCATAGGATCCATAACTTGTCAAAAATAAACAACCAGTATGATAAAGTCCAGTTAAGAATAATCTTTCTGAACTAGTATTTTTCATAACTTTATCTGTATCTAAAATATCAAGGGAAAAATACATTGACACACACACACACACGAAAAGGAAAAGCACAACTTTCAAAGGTTAAGAAAAAAATAACACCAGAGTTGAATAAATTTTAAGAGAACTTCATTACCCTAAACAAGTAACCTCCAAAGAGATGAGAGAGAAAGCTGGTAAGAACCAGTCAGCACAAACAACAGTACTGAGGAAAGACTTGATAGAACAGGAAAAAGGGAAGGGAAAAGGAATTCTCGCAAATAATGAGCATGGCCTGCAACCATGAGTCTCTCCTGTTCAAAAAGACTCAACAGTATTATCTCCTGGATCACAGGTACTTCAAAGGAATCCCTTCACTCAGTCGTGTCTGACTCTTTGCGATCCCATGGACTGTAGCCCACCAGGCTCCTCCGTCCTTGGGGTTCTCCAGGCAAGAATACTTGAGTGGGTTGCTATTTCCTTCTCCAGGGGATCTTCCTGACCCAGGGATGGAACCCAGGTCTCCCAGATTGCAGGCAGATGCTTTGACCTCTGAGCCACCTGGGAAGCCCCTAAAGGAATCCCTACTCCCTCCGAAACTTTCAGCAAGTGCACTTGCTTTCCAATAAAAAGCAGAAACGGAAGGGCAAATTGGGTTTGAGACTGGTTGCATTTTTTAGGTTCTTTGTTCTGCTCTCTCTAAATTAGAAAGAAGCAACCCTAACTGTTCTCCAGAGACCCTCTTATTTACACCAACTACCAAAATGAACTCAGGAAGCACAACCCTGGTCTTTCAGGCAACTTCAGGAAACCGCAGTGAAAAGGTCAGTCACTAGGTAACAAAATCAACAGGCTCTTCTCTAACTAGTTGTGCGTGAAGTTAAAATACTTTTCTGTTTAGTATTTATGACAGGCATTAGATGGTGGGTGGAGTCTGGGGTAAGGGGGACAAACTGGAGTCTCTTGGAGAAAAATAATGTTTTTGTTTGTGCACAAATGCTTTGAATGGCAAGTGATTTCTGTCAAACTTTATATCCAGCCTTCTGTTTGTGCACAAATGCTTTGAATGGCAAGTGATTTCTGTAAAAATTTATATCCAGCCTTCAATAACTAGTGATCAAACCTCTAATATTAATTAGAGAGGCCATTCACAGGATGAGTTGATGACTGCGATGCAGAAAAGCAAGGAAAACAAGCGCAGCAAACTAACTTTCTCTGATATAGTATTATTTGTAGTATTAATAAGGTCCAGATACTGTTTCATACTAAAGGTCTACATCAGTCCTGAAGTCAAGACCTGCTGATGCATGAAGGTTGGTACTCAGCCACTGCAGAACAAAGAGAGAAAAGAGGTTAATAACCCCTCCTGTCTTACCACCCCAACCACCAGTTTGGTTCCATCATTTTCCCAGGCTGCTAGACAAAGATGACAAAGGCTGGTGAACAAATGAATCAATGGACGTATTAATAGAATAAAATATAACTACAGAAGCATTTCTCATTTGACATCAAGAAGCCCATGACTGCATTCTTTTAGTCCTTACTGCTAAGAAATAAAAATGAGAAAGCTCAGACAAAATGTCCTTCCCTGCTGCTGCTAAGTCGCGTCAGTCATGTCTGACTCTGTGCGACCCCATAGACGGCAGCCCACCAGGCTCCTCTGTCCCTGGGACTCTCCAGGCAAGAACACTGGAGTGGGTTGCCATTTCCTTCTCCAATGCATGAAAGTGAAAAGTGAAAATGAAGTTGCTCAGTCGTGTCCAACTCTTAGCCACCCCATGGACTGTAGCCTACGAGGCTCCACCGTCCATGGGATTTCCTGGGCAAGAGTACTGGAGTGGGGTGCCATTGCCTTCTTCAAAGGCAAAGGAAAGGGAACTAAAAGCATTGATATGAAGCATGCCTAACAATCACAAAAATGTCTGGTAAGCAGAGAACCTTTCAAAAGGTGGATAGAGTCTCCATTTCCACCCTTCTTTACCCCTGTGGAGGCATATTTACACTGTTGGAAACAACTTGCCCAGCAAAGTTAGTTCTCGCTTTATATCTGTAAGACCTGCTAAAACGACAGAAAGAGGTTTTTATGACAGCTGCAGAAGCACTGACAGAAACTGGCCAGACAACATGATGCTGAATCCACGGATTTCATAGGTCCCCAGTGTGCCAGGAGATTAGGAAACTTACTGTATTATCTCTTACCCTTCCTCTCTACGCAGGAGACAGCTGAGTCATGAGCCAAAACATCTTAAGCACCCAGAATCTGAGGATTTGTTTGACAGGAAATGAAAATTTTTAATCTTTTATGCATTTTTTCATTTACTTTTTAATTGCGGGAAAACTGCTTTACAATTTGTTGTGATGGGTTTCTGCCATATGACAACACAAATCGGTCATAATTATATGTATAACCCTTCCCTCTTGGGCGTCCCTCCCCTCCCCACCCCTCTAGGTCATCAGAGTGCCAGGCTGGCCTCCCTGTGCTATAGAGCAGTTTCCTACTAGCTATCTATTTTACACATGATAGTGTATAATAATGCTACTTTCTCAATTCATTCCACCCTCTCCTCCCCCTGCTGTGTCCAAAAACCCATTCTCTACATCTGTGTCTCCATTCCTTCCCTGCAAATCGGTTCATCAGTATCATTTTTCTAGTTTCTATATATATATGCGATAAAACTTGCTTTTCTCTTTTTGATTTACTTCACTCTGCATAACGGGCTCTTAGTTTATCCACCTCACTACAACTGACTCATATTCCTTCTGGAAGGCAATAAAACTTTAAAAAACTTTCCAAGGATACAAGAGTTTTCTCTATCAAATGCTTGCAGCTATTCACTCCAAGGTACTATACAAATTACCACCATACCTGAAATGGCAAACTCTAAAAGTGATAAATTCCCTACTTCTGAAGAAAGATAGGGGAGGCCAGATCGTCACTCTCCAAAATGAGCAAACAAGACGGTCCACTGGAATTTATGGGAAGAAAATATCAAAAACTCGAAACTCTGTACTTGGTTTTGTCTCACCCTTCTAAACTTCCTATCTACAATATTTGTAATATATATAATATATTACTATAGCCTACATGTGTATCATTTATAAATAAATTAGTATACATACATTACAGGTGTATGCCAAGAAATATTTTACTACCAGTGATGACTGATCCAAAAAGTTTAGAAACTATAGGTCCAGATAGCCAGTTAGAACTCATGCTTGTCATGGACTCAAACACTGGGTAAAGCTTTAAGATAACCTGAGAGTTCATTTCCTAACTTATGCAACTTCGCTTCATTCTTGCTCAAACATAACTATAATCTTAATAATCTGTTTTGGAAAACATTTTCTACTGCACAAGAAAATTATAAGCAGTGAAAAAATTTTATTTCATCACAATTCTTTTAGACTCAAGTGGGACTGAGGTAGTGTTTGAATTTGGGAGGAAATAAGTTTTATTTTTAAAACTCAGTGAGATAAAGGCTAGTCTATATGTAATCTGTATACATCTGCTATTCTACATATTTCCAAAAGTAGATAAGTGAAAGAGGTTTCAGCTACTGCTATTCAGTTACCTGGTATTTAGGTAAAGTTTCATCTTTAATTTCTACAGCACTGAGTAAAAAAGAAAGCTCCCAGGATTTTTTTCTTATAGACTCCAATAAGATTATCAATTAAAACTATGAAATCGATAGGTCAGAGTGAAAAATATCATTTTTTCTAACATATCGTCAAAATTCTCTGGAGTAGATGGGAAATGTGTTCTGTGTTGAGCTCTTCTTTAGCTAAGTACTCAGTCTCCTTCAAGAGGGGAGACAGAACGGAATCCAGCAAGGAGCCAGAACCTGTGCGATCACCATCAGGAGTGAATGCAAGTGCAGTTTCCCTGGTCTCCTGCTGCTGACACTCCCTTGGCTCCACCATCTCCCACCTCCTCTCCTTCCTCCAGCCAGTAACTCTCCTTGCCTGTTCACTCAAAGCCAGCCCCTGTGTGCCAGCTGTTGCACTGTACTACCGTACTTTTCAAGGTATTATACTGTAAAATAAAAAATGCTTTATTTTTTGTGTTTGTTTTTTATGTATGATTTGTGTGAAAAATATTATAAACCTATTACGGTACAGAACTATATAGCCAACTGTGTTAGTCAGGTGGGTACCTACTTTGTTGGATTTAACAACATTGGACTTTGAAAGCATTCTCAGAATAGAACTCGTTCGTATGTAGGGGGCTAACTGTACCATGATGTTGGGGGTAGGGCTAGAACATATGAAATCTGACAGTACAAATATGCAGCCAATAACACGTATCATTTCGAAAAGGTTTCGGAAGCTTCAGTTCAGTTCAGTTCAGTTCAGTCGCTCAGTCATGTCCGACTCTTTGCGACCCCATGAATTGCAGCACACCAGGCCTCCCTGTTCATCACCATCTCTCGGGGTTCACTCAGACTTGCGTCCAT
>SJYV01010852.1:360613-417462 GCA_006410875.1 Neotragus pygmaeus | reverse complement strand
GAGGCCTGGAAGGAAGCGCTCTCACCAGTGATGTTTCATAGAGGAGTTTGCTCCCATGTACCAGGTTCTCAGTGGTGATGTGGGAGAAGGTGTTGCTGCTGCTCCAGTTGGAGAACTTGGTGAAGGGGTGAGTGGTCAAGATGTCCTAGGGGAGCAGAGAGAGTCTGAAGTTGCACAGCTGGACTGTCTGGCTTCACTCTCCTCAGCTCCAGCTCAGAGACACCACCCACATGAAGGACCTCAGGCCCTAAGACAGGAGGCAGTCAGGTGCATGGGGCCAGTTCTGGAACTTTAAGAGCTTCAAGAAACTATGTTCCCACATGAGGTGATCCAGTGGAGTTGGAAGAGGGAGACGAGAAGACACCACCTCGGGGAACACAGAGCGTAGGCTGGGTAGAGAAGCAGCCCAGGGAAGTAGAGACGAGTAGAGAAGCCTGGGAAGACCAAGGGAGATGAGAGGAAAACCAGGCAAGTGGGCCCATGGAGCCAAGGAGAAGATGCTGGTCATTGCCGCCTTCGCCAGCAGCCCCAGTTGTGCCCTCCTGTGTCAGTGGTAGGACTCTGCCCCCTTGGTAGGAACTGCTCAGGCNGGGACAGAGGAGCCTAGTGGGCTGCCATCTCTGGGGTCACACAGAGTCAGACATGACTGAAGCGACTTAGCAACAGCAGCAGCAATGTGCAGAGGAATCTAGGGAGGAGGGCTTCTTTTTTAAAAATAAGTAATTATTTAAACTATTTATCTTGTACTGGGGTACAGAGGATTAACAATGTTGTGACAGTTTCAGGCGAACAGTGAAGGGACTCAGCCATACATATAATGTATCTTTTCTGCCCTAAAACCCCCTTCCAGAGGAAGGAGGGCTTCTGAAAGGCCACATGGTTTTGGAATTAGATCATCAAGGACCTTCCAAGGAATATTTTCAGTGGTGGAGGCAGAAACCAGTTTGCACAACTGGAGCGGGCATGAGGAGATGAAAGAGAGAACGCTACCCCTTCAGGAGATAGTAAAGATCTGAACACGCCTGTGTCCGGAGGAGAGGGAGCCAGGGAAGAGCACGTGATGGAGAGGGTCTGACAGTGATGTACGTGGGTGCAGGGAGGGTGGTAGCTGCGGATGAAGTCCTAGGGGCGGTGGAGGATGCCAGGGCAAAGAGCACAGGTGTGGTCACTCTGGGAGGGAGGCAGCAGGAGGGAGGAGGGGGGACTAGGTAAAGACAGACATTTGCAGAAGTGAAGAGGGAGCGCTGACCAGCAGGAGGGGAGAGATGATGGCCTTTGAATGGCTGACCCCAATTTTCTCAGTAAAATAGGAGGCAAAGTCATCTGCTGGAAGGAGGCTGGCAGCTTGATGAGAATGGGGAATGTTGGAAACAGCTGCAGGAAGCCATCCGTAAGCAAGGCAATGCAAGAAATCCTGAGTAGTTGGATGACCGGTTCAGATGACTTGTCTGTGAAACCGGTGATTTGCTGGTTTCAGAACCTCTGTTCTCTCCTATCAGATACATTCAGAGCAGGGCCACTGGGCTCCATCTACCACAAGGGCAAGAGAAACATTGTTGATTCACTGCTAAAAGGCCAAAGAACACAAACCATTGTGTGGGATTTTTTGAAAGCAATTTTGCCTCTGGGCTTTCCAAAATAAGCACCTTCTTTTAGATTTCTGATTCCACTGCAATACATCTCTTGACAGCACAGCCTAGCCCATCTGGACCTATCAATCAGCCCTTATCATCAGAGGGAACTTTTCTGTCCTTCCTCTCCCTGGGATTTGCAACACTGTTTGCACATTGGAAATGCTTTGGGAGAGTTAAAAATACCAAAGCCTGGTGCCACCCCTAATGACCGACCTGGCTGGACATATGAAGAATCCCCTCACCAGATAATCCTAATATGCCTGCTAAGGATAAGAACTCCTGAGCTCCTTGATACTCAAGGTGTGGTCTGCACTGACCTGGGTTCTGTTGGGATGCAGATTCTCATGCTCCACTCCAAATGCCAAAATCAGGTTCTACAGTTGAGCAAAAACACCAGGTAGTTCACATGCACATTAAAATGTGAGAAGCTCCATACTGGAGATCTAACTTCTTAGGCCCTCCCTCCTGCCATGTGTAAGATTAAACAGGAGGGTCTCAGTGATCATGGCTCCTTGACTCTAAGCAGCCTGGTGAACTGCTGATGGATGCTTGCCCCTAGAGTAGGAAACAGCCACCAGTAGCCAATCAATGAACAAGTGCCTCCCAACGTACAGCAGGTAGACACTGAGTACCAGCGGTGTTGTCCTGGGGTATATTAGTCTACAGCGTGGTTAGCGGAACATTCTTCAAGGGTGATCCACTGTCCAGGTTGGTCTGGGATTGTCCCAGTTTTAGCACTGTAAGTCCCACATCTTGGGAATTTTGTCAGTCCCCAGGGAAATTGGAACGATTGTCCAACCTATGTGAGTGGCAGTGAGTAACATTTAGAATTGATTTTACCCCANTGGAGAAGGAAATGGCAACCCACTCCAGGATTCTTGCCTGGAAAATCCCATGGACGGAGGAGCCTGGTAGACTACAGTCCATGGGGTCGCAAAGAGATGGACACGAGTGAGTGACTTCACTTTCAATAAGTGGTGCTGGCAAAACTAAACAGCTACATGTATTATAAAAGAATTAAATTGGAACACTTCTTACCACCATACACAAAAATAAACTCAAAATGAATTAAAGACTTAAATGTAAGGCCAGAAACTATAAAATTCTTAGAGGAAAACATAGGCAGAAGACTCTTTGACAAAAATCACAGTAAGATCCTCTTTGACCCACCTTCTAGAATAATGGAAATAAAACCAAGTCAACACATGGGACCTAAGTAAACTTAAAAGTTTTTGTATAACAAAGGAAACTGTATACAAGAGGAAAAGACAACCCTCAGAATTGGAGAAAACAATGCAAATGAAGCAACTGACAAAGGATTAATCTCTGAAAGATATAAGCAGTTCAAAATCAGAAAAACAACCCAATCAAGATAGGCAGAGAACCTAAATAGACATTTCTCCAAAGATAACATACAGATGGCCATTAAACACATGACAAGATACTCAACATCACTCATTACTAGAGAAACGCACATCAAAACTGCAATGAAGTATCACCTCACACCAGGTACTTCCCAGCTGGTACTACTTTCCAGGTACTACTCAGATGGTAAAGAATTCACCTGCAATGTGGGGGACCTGGGCTTGATCTCTGGGTTGGGAAGTTTCCCTGGAGAAGGGAATGGCAACCCATTCTACTATTCTTGCCTGGAGAATTCCACGGAGAGAGGAGACTGGTGGCTACAGTCCATGGGGTCACAAAGAGTCGGACATGACTGAGTGACTAACATAAGTACACAAGTCAGAATGACCATCATCAAAACATAAATGCTTGGAGAATATGTGGAGAAAGGGACCCTGCTGCCTTGTTGGTGGGAACATAACCTGATACAGCCACTATGGAGAACATGATAGAGATTCCTTAAAACTAGGAATAAAACGACCATATGATCCAGCAACCCCCTTACTAGAAAAATAAACTGAGAAAAACCACAATTCTGCACCGCAACGTTCACTGTGGCACTATTTATAACAGCAAGGACATGGAAGCAACGTAGTTGTCCACTGAGAGATGAATGGATAAAGAAGTTGTGGTACATATATACAATGGAATATTACTCAGCCATAAAAAGGAATGGATTTGTGTCAGTTGTAGTGAAGTGGATGAACCTAGAGCCTGTTATACAGAGTGAAGTAAGTCAGAAAGAGAAAAACAAATATGTATTAATGAATATATATGGAATCTATAAAAATGGTACTGATAAATCTATCTGCATGGAATGAATGAAGACATTAGATGGCCTAGGGGGCAGGATGCAGGGGGCATGGAAGGGAGGCTCAAGAGGGAGGAGATATGTATACAGTTATAACTAATTCAGGTGTTGTATGGCAGAAACCAACATAACATTGTAAAGCAATTACCCTCCAGGGGNGTGGTACATATATACAATGGAATATTACTCAGCCATAAAAAGGAATGGATTTGTGTCAGTTGTAGTGAAGTGGATGAACCTAGAGCCTGTTATACAGAGTGAAGTAAGTCAGAAAGAGAAAAACAAATATGTATTAATGAATATATATGGAATCTATAAAAATGGTACTGATAAATCTATCTGCATGGAATGAATGAAGACATTAGATGGCCTAGGGGGCAGGATGCAGGGGGCATGGAAGGGAGGCTCAAGAGGGAGGAGATATGTATACAGTTATAACTAATTCAGGTGTTGTATGGCAGAAACCAACATAACATTGTAAAGCAATTACCCTCCAGGGGGATTCAGGATTAGGAGCTCGTGTACACCTGTGGTGGATTCATGTCGATGTATGGCAAAGCCAATAGAGTATTGTAAAGTAAAATAAAGTAAAAAAAAAAAAAATTAAGTCACTAGAAAAGAAGAGAAAATGAACTCCAAATTATAAATTCTGTTCTTTCAGTTTTAAAGATTTCAAAGGGCTTCTCAAGTAGCAAAATATATTTTTGTTTCTAAGCCTTAGTTTTTCTTTTGTCTTGTCTTTAGCATAAATTATTGCTCAGATGATTAACAGCTATTTCTGTTCAACCTTTACTCACCTGCAGACACTCAAATTCCATCTTCCTAATCAAAACATATTGCTTTATCTTTTTGGGAGACAGGGCCCAACACATCTTTTCTATGATGCATGAGGCTTTCCACCACAAAAGTGGATTTCTCTTCCCATTCCAGGCTCAAAGTGCCTGCTGATCCTGTCCTGCTCTAATTTAGATGTTAGAAGTGTCTTTGTTTTTTTTTTTTTAAGCCCTTCCTTTGAGGCAAGTTCATGGCCTCTGTTTCAGAGATGTAAGCCTGCCAGCACCGCCTCCCACACATTGAGGGAGCCAGCTTCCTGATGGAGCAAGACATCCCCAGCATGCCTTTGAAACCACAGCATGAGCAACACAGATGAATTAAGTAGAAGTTCCCATGCAGAGACTTCAGTCTTTTTAGCAAGTGATCAATAAATCTGAAGTATCCTAAAATAAAATTTCATAAACAGACTGGAATGGAATTTAAATGAATGGTTTTGATCTGCCTCAAACCAAGCTGAAAGCTTCCCTTTGCAAGGACCTTCCCAAGTCCTAGCCACCATTTTAAAAAGCCAACTAATTAGGTTTGCTGTTTGCTGTTAAATGAACTAAGGAGTCCTTTCATTGACGAACTGAGAATCATTCAAAATGTTTGAGAGTATGAGGTACTTATTTTAATATAAATTTATTTATTTTAATTGGAGGTTAATTACTTTACAATATTGTATTGGTTTTGCCATCAACATGAATCTGCCACAGGTATACACGTGTTCCCCATCCTGAACCCCCCTCCCTCCTCCCACTCCGTACCATCCCTCTGGGTCATCTCAGTGCACCAGCCATTTAAAATTACTCAAAAATTACATCTTCCATCCAATCTCCCAATCTAGAAACCTGTTGACTTTTGACAAGCCTGCACATTCTACATCTAGTCAGTAGCTGAAACCAGCCATCTCCAATCCAGACCTATCTCTAAAATGAGACTGTCATTCACCTCAATTGCTCCAGCTCTCAAACCTTGTTTAAAAGGTTTCAATAATCTCGTCCTTGGTTGCCACACTCACATAGCCACCTCCCACTGTGCAGGGAGACCACAGCTAAAGCAAAGACAAGCACACCCACCTCCTGCCAGGAAAACACCTTACAGATCTCCAATGATTCTGAGATGGAATTCTGTGTCCTGGTCTGGCCCATGCGTGTGCTCTGACCCATGGCCATCTGGCCACCACATCTCTTCCCATACTCCTCAAGGGCCCCTTTGCCCCTGCCACCCCAGATGACTTCCTGTTTTCTGGATATGCCAGGATCCACCAGAGCCCCATGCTTCTGGGGCAGACGATTTCTCTCAAAGACCCCCTGGCTTTCCACCTGGTAAGCTCCTACTTAGCCTTCAAGTACCACTATGAATGCCCCCTCTCTGGGTGTGGTGGGGGGCTTCTCCCCATGTTCTACCCCAGGAAGTTAAGCGTGGCATTGTCTGTGTTCCCACAGCACACTTAGCATCTGCAATTCCTCTTTCACATGTGGTCTGCGTGCTCCCCACCCTCAGTTAAGCAGGAGCTCCCCTGAGACATGAAGGTGGGCTATTCCTAGGTGGGTATGGATGCTAACACTGTCAGAATCCCCTACTGCATGTTAGCTTCATCATGATCTCAAGCCAGGCAACTCCTCAGTTTAAATCATAAATACCGGCACCATCATCTTCTAGAAGCTTAGCCGTGGAGCCTTGTGTTTCCTCACCTGTAAACAACCAGCTTATGAGGAGGCAGGAGGGAGAACTAAGGAAGAATGAGATACGTGAACACTGACTGGAGACATCCAGGTATGCATTTATCAACAAGAACAATGATAAGACGGCTCTAACACCCACTCTGTGCTGGGCATGTGGTCATCAACTGTCCATCATTACCAAGTGCTAACAGAGGCCCATAGAGGCCATGGGAGCTGACCAATGCCACAGGGCAAGTGCCAAGACTCAAACCCCCTGGGGATCTAACTATACACTTCAAACATCACTTCACCTGCCTAAATACCTGATATGTCATTTAATCCTTACCAAAATCCCTTTGGCTTTCCTCACTTTGTGGATGAAAAAACTGAGCCTCAAATAAATAACTTGCCCCAAATCATACAGTTACAAGGTAAAGAAGCAAGGACTCAAACTCAAGTGTGTCTAAACTCAAAACACTTCAGTCAAAATCCCATGGGCATTTTATAAAAGGTGTAAACATACTGTAAAATGGAAAACTGACAGGAATATCAGGAAAAGTATCTCTGTGGTGGTGATTCAATACAAAGCCAGCTCCCCCTTGGTTAAGATGATCAGGAAAACTTCCTGGAAGGATTTTAAAAGTATTTAAAAACAAAACTGGACACTAAAGAAATGAAAATTATTATTAGAAACCAAAACTAATGACTTGAGAGCACTCAGGACAAGGTTGAAGTCAGCAGACCAGGGACAGAGAATTGTGGGACACTCGGGGAGCCAGAGACAGTCACAACGGAGAGAAGAGAAGGCAGGGGTGTGCACCCTGTGAGCAGCAACAGGGGCCCTCAGCAAAACAGAGCAGACCCAGTCCTGGGGAGAATGAGCCACGACAGCAAGCAGGTGGGAAGCGTGAAGGCGGATCCAGGCTCTTGCCCAAAGCAGGTGGTGGCAGTCCTTGGCTCAGAGGCAGGCTTCCCGAGAGCTGAGGGGCACAGGTAGGGGCCCCTGGGCCCCAGGGCAGAGGCAGGTGGAAGGAAGCCACAGTCATGCCTTCAAGAAAGATCACTTGACATTTTGCAAAGGAGTCTGATTTCAGATAAGCTGAATCTGAGATGTCAGTGGAACATGGAGGTCAAGGCTTTCAGCAAGCAGACACACAATCAGAGCCTGCAGATGTGACGGGAGGTGGGCGCTTGCATGCAAGCCAGTGCATATGCACACACGTGTGTGTAAAGACAAGGGGGTGGGGGAATAATTGTAAGGACTCTACTTTCTATCAATACATTTTAGCATCAGGAAGAAGAAAGGAGAAAAAAATTCCTGTTTTATAGCAAGTGAACTGAAAGGGAGTTTCCAGGAAGCATTGTTTAAAATGGCCTGAGATCCAACTAGAAGTAAGGAAAATGATTTCTCAAAATTAACAGAATAGTCATCATTTCAGAAATATCCAAAATATGTTGATGGGCTTGGAAACTGGATAATAAAGGAAAAAATACTACTGGTAGAAAAGTAGAAGCAAGTTTTCCGGACGTCTTGTAAAAAGAAAAAAATCAGTCCATATAAGATGAAATCAAAGATCACATAAAACTATAGACTTTCCACTAAAATGAGGAGTCCCAGCACAGAAGGAGTGGGTTGGATGGTTGCTGAGAAGGAAAGACATTTGAAACAGGGAAGGGCCAACAGCAGGTGGCAGGGGATTAAATGTGTGCTGAGCGGTCAAGAGTAAACAAGTGGCTCAGAAAAGGCCTCCTGAAAGTTCTGTGGACTTCCTGCAAAAACGGCTGACAGCTCTGAGGAGGAGAATCAGGAGTGACAAGCAGTAAGGTGGAAAATCCAGGAGGTCACACAGTGAGAAATGCAAGCTCATCTCTGCACAGACCTGCTTAGTAGAGCAGTAAGGGTTCCAGAAACAGAATTTCCCAATTGGTATGTAGCAGGACTTTGTTTCTATGGATGAGATCCGAGCCTGGGCCTCCAGCTCACAGAGGAAGAGACAGGCTAATAGGCCATCATGCTGAGGTTCTTAGTGATCTGAGAGCAGGTAGAGGGAAGGGATAGTCTGGTAGGAAGGTGCTGTATGACACTACTGATGCGCGCGCGCACACACACACACACACACACACACAGACTCACTATGAAATTAAAGGAACCAATGAGAAGACCAACAAACATAAAGATTTCAAATAACTATCATCTGATAAAAGGAAACCAATTTTCAGCTCAGTTCAGTTGCTCAGTCATGTCCAACTCTTTGTGACCCCATGGACTGCAGCATGCCAGGCTTGCCTGTCCATCACCAACCCCCAGAGCTTGCTCAGACTCGTGTCCATCAAGTCAGTGATGCAATCCAATCATCTCATCCTCTGTTGTCCCCTTCTGCTCCCGTCTTCAATCTTTTCCAGCATCAGAGTCTTTTCTAGTGAGTCAGTTTTTCACGTCAGTTGGCCAAAATACTGGAGTTTCAGCTTCAACATCAGTCCTTCTAGTGAACATTCAGGGCTGACTTCCTTTAGGATTGACTGGTTTGAATTCCCTGCAGTCCAAGAGACTCTCAAGAGTCTTCTCCAATACCACAGTTNCCCAGCATCAGAGTCTTTTCTAGTGAGTCAGTTTTTCACGTCAGTTGGCCAAAATACTGGAGTTTCAGCTTCAACATCAGTCCTTCCAGTGAACATTCAGGGCTGATTTCCTTTAGGATTGACTGGTTTGAATTCCCTGCAGTCCAAGAGACTCTCAAGAGTCTTCTCCAATACCACAGTTAAAGAGCATCAATTCTTTGGTGCTCAACTTTGTGATCCAACTCTCACATCCATACATGACTACTGGAAAAACCATAGCTTTGACTAGATGGATCTTTGTTGGCAATGTCTCTGCTTTTTAATAGGTTGGTCATAGCTTTTCTTCCAAGAAGCAAGCATCTTTTAATTTCATGGATTCAGTCACTATCTGCAGTGATTTTAGAGCCAAGAATATAAAGTCTGTCACTGTTTCCATTGTTTACCCATCTATTTGCCATGAAGTGATGGGACCATATGCGATTAACTTTGTTTTCTAAATGTTGTTTTAAGCCATCTTTTTCTCTCTCTTTCACTTTCATCAAGAGGCCCTTTAATTCCCCTTCACTTTCTGCAATAAGGGTGGTCTCACCTACATATCTGTCCACTTCAGTACTCTTGCCTGGAAAATCCCATGGATGGAGGAGCCTGGTAGGCTGCAGTCCATGGGGTTGTGAAGAGTTGGACACGACTGAGCGACTTCACTTTCACTTTTCACTTTCATGCATTGGAGCAGGAAATGGCAACCCACTCCAGTGTTCTTGCCTGGAGAATCCCAGGGACGGCAGAGCCTGGTGGGCTGCCGTCTATAGGGTCACATAGAGTTGGACATGACTGAAGCGACTTAGCAGCAGCAGCAGCACCTGCATATCTGAGGTTATTAATATTTCTCCCTGCAATCTTTATTCTAGCTTGTACTTCACATGGCCTGGCATTTCACATGATGCACTCTACATATAAGTTAAATAAGCAGGGTGACAATATACAACCTTGACGTACTCCTTTCCCAATTTGGAAACAGTTCCATGTCCAGTTCTAACTGTTGCTTCTTGAACTGCATAGATTTCTCAGTAGGCAGATAAGCTGGTTTGCTATTCTCATCTCTCTAAGAATTTTCCAGTTTGGATCACTGAGAAAGCAAGAGAGATCCAGAAAAACATCTATTTCTGCTTTATTGACTATGCCGAAGCCTTTGACTGTGTGGATCACAACAAACNAGTTTTCTGAATGTTGAGCTTTAAGCCAACTTTTTCACTCTCCTCTTTCACTTTCATCAAGAGGCTTTTTAGTTCCTCTTCACTTTCTGCCATAAGGGTGGTATCATCTGCAAAAATTATTAAGTATTGTTATTACTTCAATATTTGATATAGAAGGTAAATCAAATGTCTGAAAATTCCATTTATTTTTTGGAGATCAGAAAAGGCAAAATATCAGTAATTTCATACTTTCTACCTATTATCTACTGAAATAAGAATGAAAAGAGATGTCAATTGTACAGTACATATTTAAATGAAATAAAAGATTACTAACAGTTTTGAATACACACACAACAAAAAACAAAAATGAATGATCTTCATAGACTAAAACATCAACCACTAGTATTTCCCCTCATTCAATTGCTATGTCTTCTGGCACCCCACTCCAGTACTCTTGCTTGGAAAATCCCATGGACAGAGGAGCCTGGTAGGCTGCAGTCCATGGGGTCACTAAGAGTCAGGCATGACTGAGCAACTTCACTTTCACTTTTCACTTTGATGCATTGGAGAAGGAAATGGCAACCCACTCCATTGTTCCTGCCTGGAAAATCTCAGGAATGGGGAGCCTGGTGGGCTGTTGTCTATGGGGTTGCTCAGAGTCGGACACGACTGAAGCGACTTAGCAGTATAGCCTAAGCTAGAATCTTTCTGATAATGAAATTACCTAACAAGTCACACTGTTAATGAAAGAGTCCTGCTTAATAACATTGCATTGATTTATTATAAACATTTTAAATTTTAGATAGCTTACTTTCCTGTTTATAAAAATAATAAATGCTCACTGTAAATAATTTGAACGTAAAAAGGAAGAAGGAAAAAAGAACTTAACCTCTGTTTCATCATCCAGTGACAGCTAACGTAAACTTCTCTCTACCCTTATATTCAGCATAGTTGAAGTGAAGTCGTACATAAAATGTTGTACTCTGCCTTTTTACACTTGGAAACTGTATCATAAGTAGGATAAGACATGAATTCACTCTTGGTAAATGTGAATTTATAGAGAAGGTAATTTTTTATTACACAAGTGTGTCATATTTTACTGAATCAATCCACATTTGTTAGACATACAGTTCAGTCGCTAAGTTGTGTCCAACTCTTTATGACCCCATGAATTGCAGCATGCCAGGCTTCCATCTTTCACCATCTCCTGGAGTTTGCTCAAACTCATGTCCATTGAGGCAGTGATGGCATCCAGTCATCTCATACTTTGTCACCTCCTTCCCCTCCTGCCTTCAGTCTTTCCCAGCATCAGGATCTTTTCCAATTAGTCAGCTCTTCCCAGCAGGTGGCCAAAGTATTAGAGCTTCAGCTTTAGTCCTTCCAATGAATATTCAGGATTGATTACCTTTAGGGTTGACTGGTTTGATCTCCTTGCTATCCAAGGGACTCTCAAGAGTCTTCTCCAACACCACGATAAAAAAGCATCACTTCTTCAGCACCCAGTCTTTTTTATGGTCCAACTCTCACATCTGTATGTGACTACTGGGAAAATCAGAGCTTCAACTATATGGACCTTTGTCAGCAAAGTGATATCTCTATTTTTAAATACACTGTCTAGGTTTGTCATAGCTTTTCTTCCAAGGAGTTTTGTGGCTGCAGTCACTGTCTGCAGTGACTGGGAGCAAAATCTGTCATGGTCTCCACTTTTTCTCCATCTATTTGGGAGTGATGGGACCAGATGCCATGATAGTTTTCTGAATGCTGAGTTTTAAGCCAGCTTTTTCACTTTCCTCTTTCACCTTCATCAAGAGGTTCTTTAGTCCTCTTTGCTTTCTATCATTAGAGTAATATTATCTGCATATCTGAGGTTGTTGATATTTCTCTTGGCAATCTTGATTCCGGTGTCTGAATCATCCAGCCCAGTATTTCACATGATATACTCTGCATATAAGTTAAATGAGCAGCATGACAATATACAGTCTTGATGTACTCCTTTCCCAATTTTGAACCAGTCCATTGTTCCATGTCTTGTTCTAACTGTTGTTACTTGGCTTGCATATAGAATTCTCATATAGAGTTGTATATCCAACACTTCAATGAACATCATTATGCATACTATTTTTCTCCACTTCATATTTTTCCTTATGATGAGGTTTCAGAAATAGAATTATTGCATATAAAAAGGATTATTTTCTGTGTTCTTTATGTATATTAATAAAGTGTTTTCCCAAATTTATACTCTCACCAATAATGATTGAGAATAACTACTCAATCTGAAATATTATCACCTCAAAGTTCTAGTAAACATTTTAGTTTTCACTTGTCAGTGTTCTCCTGCAACTATATCTGTACTATAAATTGTATTAATAAATATGCATTATGATTAGTTTAGTTACACAATAGAAAGCTCTTTCTTCCCTTAAAAAACTGGTTTTACTTTAATATTATTTGTGTAAATTTGACAGGTAAAATAAATTTAGACTCTGTCACTGTAGTACCAATCAATTAATGGCAAACATGTTTTCAGTTATCCATGTAGTTATTGACTTTATTCAACAGTTACTAAGCACCTAACCAGAGACTTGATACCAGATATTTGAACTTGGACACACAACAGTGAAAATGAAAGACAGTAAACAAGTAAACAAATGCAAAAAGTAACTTCAGATAGAGATTGCTAAGAAGGAAATAAGCTTATAGAGAAGAATGGTAGGGATGCAATATTAGACAGGATAATCAGGTCAGGCTTCTTTGATAAACTGGCATTTGAGCAGAAACATACATAAAAAAGGAGTCTCCAGTCTTTTGAAGTTCAGTAAGAACCAAGTCAATAAATCAGAAATAGATGTTTTTCTGGAACTCTCTTGCTTTTTCCATGATTCAGAGGATGTTGACAATTTGATCTCTGGTTCCTCTACCTTTTCTAAAACCAGCTTGAACATCAGGGAGTTCATGGTTCACGTATTGCTGAAGTCTGGCTTGGAGAATTTTGAGCATTACTTTACTAGCATGTGAGATGAGTCCAATTGTGTGGTAGTTTGAGCATTCTCTTGCATTGCCTTTCTTTGGAATTGGAATGAAAAGTGACCTTTTCCAATCCTGTGGCCACTGCTGAGTTTTCCATTGCTGGCATATTGAGTGTAGCACTTTCACAGCATCATCTTTCAGGATTTGAAACAGCTCCACTGGAATTCCATCACCTCCACTAGCTCTGTTCTAGGTGAAGCTTTCTAAGGCCCACTTGACTTCACATTCCAAGATGTCTGGCTCTCGGTGAGTGATCACACCATGATGATTATCTTGGTCGTGAAGATCTTTTTTTNTTTCTCATGATGTACTCTGCATATAAGTTAAATAAGCAGGGTGACAATATACAGCCTTAACATACTCCTTCCCTGATTTGGAACCAGTCTGTTGTTCCGTGTCCAGTTCTGACTGTTGCTTCCTGACCTGCATACAGATTTCTTATGTGGCAGATCAGGTGGCCTGGTATTCCCATATCTTTCAGAATTTTCCAGAGTTTGTTGTGATCCACACAGTCAAAGGCTTTGTTGTGGTCAATAAAGCAGAAGTAGATGTTTCTGTGTCACTCTCTTGCTTTTTCAATGATCCAATGGATGTTGACAATTTGATCTCTGGTACCTCTGCCTTTTCTAAATCCAGCTTGAATATCTGGAAGTTCACAGTTCACATATTGCTGAAACCTGGCTTGGAGAATTTTGAGCATTACTTTACTAGAGTATGAGATGAGTGCAATTGCACGGTAGTTTTGGCATTCTTTGGCACTGTGTACCTAGTACTTCCTTTTCCTTTAACTTCTCATCTGTATCTTATTGAAAGACTGGTTTAAGGAATTACTCTTCAGACAACAGGAAAGACATTAAATGTCATAGGCGAATTTGAAAAGCGAAACTTCAGTTTCAATGCTATTAAAGGAAAACACAGGCACTGATACTGCAATGATCTGTCCTCTAACCTAGAGGACCCAAGAGTCATCCATTCACCACACCCAAGCACATTCATTCACAACTCTGTTAATAATAGTACTGTGGGGAAATTCTCTCCCACCATTTCCCAGATTCAGGTTAGAGATTCACTCTGGAAGGTCCATACCCATAAGGAAGGAATCTGTAAAAGGAATAATGGTGTTTGAAAACCAGTGGAACGAACGGCTCCATGACTGTCAACTCAGTACCTCTAATGAAGCAGAAATGTACACACAATCAGTCAGAACTTTTGGGATCCAAGATATTCAAAGAGCTGTCTGCAGACTTTGCAAGGATCACCTGAATTAAATGTTGCCCACCCTCACACTCTCTGGAATGTGTCGCAGCAAGAGTTTATCTACATCAGAAGCTCACCATGGTCACATTATCACAAACGGTGCCCCCCAAATAACAGATCTCAGAAAGTCAAACTTTACCTATGTACTATTACTTGTTATTTGCTCCAAATTAGTCTTTTTTTTCTCTTTCAAAGAGCATAAAAATTTCCCCATGTTCTAATCCTCTTACACTGTTGGGAATGTAATTGTGCAGCCAAAATGAAGAACAGTTCGGAATTTCCTTAGAAAACTAAAAATAGGTCTACCGTGTGATCCAGCAGTCCTACTCCTGGGCACATATCTGGGGAAAAATGAAAACCCTAATTCGAAAAGTTATGTGTACCCCAATGTTCACAGCAGGACTATTGACAGTAGTCAAGACATGGAAGCAGCCTAGATGTCCATCAACAGATGAATGGATAAAGAAGACGTGGCACATATATAAAATGGAATACTACCCAGCCAGAAAAAAGAATGAAATCACGCCACTTTCAGTAACATGGATGGACCCAGAGACTATTGCACTAAGCGAAGTAAGTCAGATAGAAACGAAAATATCACTTGGTATCATTTATATGCTGAATCTAAAAAACATGATACAAATGAATTTGTTTACAAAAACAGTAATAGACTCTCAGACACAGAAAACAAACTATGGTTACCAAAGAGGGAAGGGAGGAAGATAAATTAGGAGTTTGGGATTAGCAGATACAGGTCACTATATATGAAGTAAACAACAAGGACTTACTGTATAGCACAGGAAACTCTCTTCAATATCTTGGTAATAAACCAACATGGTAATAAACCAAAATGGAAAAGAATCTGAAAAGGATACACACACATACTTTGCTGTATACCTAAAACTGACACAATAAAGTAAATTTACTATACTTTAATAAAAAAAAATTTCTCATGTTCACCCAGACATCTGAACCATGAGTAGGGCCAATAAGTTTACTTCAAATACAATCAATTCTCATTATTCTGGTAGTTATGTTCTATAAAGTTGCATGAACACTAAATTAGCAAATATGGAAGCATTGCTCCCAGGGGAAATATATAATTAGATTCTTGCAAACATCTGGACATATTCTGTCAACATATTAATACATAACCTTGTTTTATGTGAATTTCTTCTTTAGGATACTTTATTTAACATATATTTTAGGTTCATTAACACTGAACTCTTGGTCAACAGCACTATAACTCACACCTAAACAAAGCTTATCTAACATGTATTTTCTCCCTGAAGTACAAAAAAAGCCTTCTTGTACTTAGCAACACTAGACACTTGAGGAAGTCACCAAGAAAAAGCACCAAAATGAGAAAAATGTGTCACTAAATGTTCACCGTATGAGAGCTGAAATGAGAGGGTGGGACGTCCCCTTCTCCAATGTCAGCTGAGAACATGGGTATCAGGCAACACTCCTCACCTCTCTGAACATGTTCCCGAATAACTGGAAAGGAACCTTGAGTACTGACTTCTGCATTACCAGTAAAGTTTAGTGAGGAGGGGAATTGCAAATACCGAACCTATGAATAATGACTACGGATTGCACAGGGTCTACATACATATCTCAAACAGCATCACAATTTTAGTCTCAGTCTTCCTGGTGTCCAGAGAAAGAAAAATACAGACTTCTTCTTTATTATTATTTTAAATTACAGCTATATCTGGATACAGTTTCCATTTTCAAGTGAGAAACCACACAGGGTTAACAGCTACAGAACACAGGATAAAGCATTTTCCTCCACCCACATGTAGACCAAACATCTATGCACACACAATTCCAAGTTTCTCATTATGTCTCTTCTTGCATCAATCACCAACTCCCTAACTTGACAACACACACACACACACACACACACACACACACACACCAACTTTCAAATTTAGAGCCTTGAAAGACATTTCCTGGATCAGCCTTTTGTGAAACAACAATATCAGCTTCCTGACATATAAAACACCTTTTCCTAAACATCAATCTTGAAAAGCACTGTTACTTTGTATAGCGACTCAGCAGGTGGCAGGGTGTGATGAAACAGGAAATGGAGAACAAATGCGTCCCACACACACTTGCAGACCCCCACAGGGAATAATACATCAGCACACAATCCCACATCTTTATCATCCAACTAGCCATCATCTGTTGGATGATTCTGCATCCTTTAACTCACTCTTACCCACTGTTCACTTACCCTCTACATCTATCTGACAATTCTTTACATATTAACATAAGAAATCTGCCAAGGGTGCCATTACTATGAGAATTACACTGAATTCAAATAGAAAAAAAAAAAATAAATAAAAGATTACCTAATTCCTAAAAAAATAATTACTTAAATTAAAAGCAAATCTCCTTAAGCCACAGATTTAAAAATATAACATTGAGGGAGTTCCTTGAGGGTCTAGTGGTTAAGAATCTGCCTTGCAATGCAGGGGACTCGGGTAAGATCCCTAGTCAGGGAACTAAGATCCCACATGCCGTGGAGCAATTAAGCCTGTGTGTGCTGCAACTAATGTAGTCAAATAAGTATTTTTTTAAAAAATAATTTTTAAAAACAAGCATATAACACTGATATCTCAAGAAATTATTAAACCCTTTCCTTCTAACTACTTCCAAAGAGTACGGTCTCCCTAGTTAAAAACTAGATAACAGCATTTATTCTACTTCAGTTATAAAAACACAGGATATTTTCCTTCTCTACCCCAGAAATCAAAGGAGCCAAATAAATACAAATGGTAGTATACTAGTGAGAGCATGACCCAGACAACAGAGGAAGAACACACAGATATTACCATCACCCACAAAACTGGAAGTATCCCAGGAACATCTGAGCATCCACAAAGCATCTCGGTCATTTAAACTCCATGACAGGCCAGAGTGATGCTCAGCCAGCCAGGATACAGAATCCAACAGAAGGGACTCAGCTCAGGAGCCCCAAGAGAAGCATTAACACCTGTTCATTTACTTAAAATTATAGATGCTTTCTATGGTAGAAGGAGAGTTCCCAAATCTAATTGCCTCATTAATAGGTGAGGAAGCGGGCCCACAGATTAAATGATTTGCTAATACAACTACTGAATCACTGACCGAACTGTATGACTATGTATTTGCCTCATAAAAGGACGATGAACAAATGATTTAGGAAACAATAAAAATACTCAAATTTTAAAAGATATAGGTCTGGGCATTTCATTCCCTTGTTTAGATTTTTCAAAGCACTCTGGACTTTAAAAATCTTACCATATGACATGGGAGATTTTCAAGGCCAAGTCTATGTATCTCTTATCTCATTCTACACACATCCTGCAATCCAGAACACTCATTCATCTGTCCATTCATTCAATCACTCTGAGTAATTCTTTATGACGCGTCTACGGTGTGCCACGTACTGTGTCATTCTGAACTACTTAAAAGAACTCAGCCAGGCCATTCTTTGTGGAATCCGTGCCTTTGCCCATGATATTCTGTTTTTACCTGGAATGCTCTATCTTCAAAAACACAGTAGGACATTAAACTGCATTTTTAATAATTAGGTTTTCTATATCCTGGTGGATAGCTCCCATCTGCTTACTTTGAACATGCATTAGCAAAAGAGAAATAATGAAACTTCATACTTATTATTCCCAGGCACATACAAGGCTGTTTTGAGAATCTGGCAAGAATAGCAAGCTAAATTGTGATGCTTATTTGCCGGTGGGTGGGTGTGTGTGGGTGTGTGCTCGGTCACTCAGTCGTGTCCTACTCTTTGCAACCCCATGGACTACAGCCTGGCAAGCTCATCTGCCTATGAGATTTTCCAGGCAAGATTGCTGGACTGGGTTGCCATTTCCTCCTCCAGGGGAATCCTCCTGACCCAGGGATCAAACCCACGTCTCTTGCGTCTCCTGCACTGGCAGGCAGGCTGAGCCACTGGGGAAGTACCATGCTCAACCATAAAACATTAAATCATTCTCTCATTTAAAATCAAGAGCAAGACAAAAAATGCCCCCTTCACTACCTGCATTCCAGACTTCATTCATGACTCACTGCCTTCATAGCCAAGCCTCAGAAACCCTCTGGTAGAGAGCTTCCCTCATGACTCACAGTTACCTTCTTTCTTGTAGGTGGTCAAGTGAGGAAAAAAGGGAAGATTCCAGCACCCTTAGGTTCTACCCCACAGCTATGCTCCTACCCACTGTGGGAATATGAGCATGTCCCCTCAACCTTCAGAGTCTTGATTTCTTCAACTAGAAAAATGGGACTAAGTGATTTCAGTAACAAAGCACTTACTGAGGTCCTGCTAGCCAACGGAACAGATACATAAGGCTTCATGAAGAACAGGTAAACAGATAATACAGTTGTGAAGAAAGGTATCCCAGTAAAAGGTAAAAAGGCTTTGGAAAACACAGATGAGAAACCAATTAATTCTGTTCTACTTAAATCACAGGACTGGAGTAAGGCTCAAAAAAGATAAGATATGTCATTTATAGTTTTATAAATGACAAATCCTTCCACAAGTATGGGTTACACTGAAACAGCAACTCACTCCAATATTCTTGCCTAGAGAATTCCATCACTAGAGAAGCCTGGCAGGCTACAGTCCATAGGGTTGCAAAGAGTAGGACATGACTGAGTGACTAACACATACAAGCTAGCATCTGATGTTTTGATGCATGTTTATTCCCTAGACCATCTAGGACACTGTAACTGAATTAATTTAGTCTATGTTATATAAACTGAAAAATGTGCAAAGCCCAAGAGATTCAGATTAATGTGCCAAGTACAAGATACTGGATGAAAGTTCTTTGATTACAAACCACTCTTTTTCTTTACTGACACATAATTCACATACTATAAAATTCACCTATTTAGCTTTTATAGCCAAATCTGACCTGATGTGACATGGGCTATTTATAGTCATTATTCCACTTATGCACGAATTTTTCTTTCACTGCAGAAATTGCCATGCCTTCAATTATGGGGTACTTATCCAAAAACTGGTTAGAAGAGGAGTACATAATATACCCATCAGGTTACATTTCTAAAAATCATGAATTCTGAAACAGTCTGCCCCATGGGTATTGGAGCTGGGACTCAGTTCAGTTCAGTTGCTCAGTCGTGTCCGACTCTTTGCAACCCCATGGACTGCAGCACGCCAGGCTTCCCTGTACATCACCAACTCCCAGAGCTTGCTCAAACTCATGTCCATTGAGTCAGTGATGCCATCCAACCATCTCATCCTCTGTCGTCCCCTTCTCCTCCCACCTTCAATCTTTCCCAGTATCAGGGTCTTTTCAAATTAGTCAGTTCTTCACATGAGGTGGCCAAAGTTTTGGAGTTTCAGCTTCAGCAGCAGTCCTTCCAATGAACACCCAGGACAATTTCCTTTAGGAAGGACTGGCTGGATCTCCTTGCAGTCCAAGGGACTCTCAAGAGTCTCCTCCAACACCACCATTCAACAGCATCCATTCTTCGGCACTCAGCTTCCTTTATAGTCCAACTCTCACATCTATACATGACTACCATAGCCTTGACTAGACGGACCTTTGTTGGCAAAGTGATGTCTCTGCTTTTTAATATGCTGTCTAGGTGGATCATAGTGAGACCTGCAATAACCTAGTACCTACTTCACAGAGTGACCGTGAGGATGAAGAACATCAAATGCTAGCACAGTGCCTGCACCCAGCAGGTCTTCCTCAAGTCAGGGGCTACTGCTAGCCTTCCAGGCACCAAAACTTTTCCAGTTTTGACCTCTTCATCCCCATCCCAGTGGATGTACTTGCCCTTCCTTGCTATGTACTATGTGACTTCTGGCTTATTATGACTTACCTTGTACTATAACATCCCAGATGTTACTTCAACTTACCTAAGAATAATGACTTTACACTCTGAGTTCACCTTAGGCATCTGAGTTTGGGTCAACTGTATCCACTGTCATTCTCCACAAGACGAAATGAACGCAAAACAAAACAGATAACCCAATAAAATATAGTATCATCTAAAAGATGCCTATGGAGAAGGCAATGGCAACCCGCTCCAGGACTCTTGCCTGGAAAATCCCATGGACAGAGGAGCCTGGTAGGCTGCAGTCCATGGGGTCACGAAGAGTCGGACACGACTGAGTGACTTCACTTTCACTTTTCACTTTAATGCATTGGAGAAGGAAATGGCAACCCACTCCAGTGTTCTTGCCTGGAGAATCCCAGGAACAGAGGAGCCTAGTGGGCTGCCGTCTATGGGGTCGCACAGAGTCTGACACGACTGAAGCGACTTAGCAGCAGCAGCAGCAAAAGATGCCTAATAGGCAATAAATAGCAAAGGCTTTTTAAAAATACCTTGTTCAAATAAGAAATTGAGTGTATCACCAGCTACTTTCGATATAGCCCTTAAGCTTCTCAGTAGGTTACTAGGAAACGGACCCTAAATTCATCTTTNGCAAAAGATGCCTAATAGGCAATAAATAGCAAAGGCTTTTTAAAAATACCTTGTTCAAATAAGAAATTGAGTGTATCACCAGCTACTTTCGATATAGCCCTTAAGCTTCTCAGTAGGTTACTAGGAAACGGACCCTAAATTCATCTTTCACATGCTAAAGGAAACTCAGGTTAATGGACTCCAATCTACTCATTTTCTGGAAGACTGACAGGTACAAACAGTTAATCTCTTTTTGCCATTCATCTAGCACAGAAGTACCCATGTGAGGCCCCTAATAACAGATTTTTACCAAGTTCCTTCTGCTATCATGATACTCCCAACACTACTGATATCAAGGTCAATATTGACAAGCTACTGAACACTCTCAGTGCAGAACTATATCAACAAAGAAAGGCACAAAATACATTTGGCAGTTATGTGGTCAACTTTAAAAGGAGCCATCCTAATCTTTTTTATTATTATTAAAATAAAAATGCTTTTATAACTTTAAAATATACTTACCAAAAAAAACCAGAATTCCAAACAAAATTGAAAAGCCTTATGAATCAAAGATTACATTTCATTTCTGAGAAAAATCCCAGAGTTGATCAGTAAATCATCATCGATAGTTAGACAAAGTCCTAGGTATGAAATCTGTAAGAATATGACCCCCTTTAAAGATTTTTCTAGAAAATATGGTTCCATTTCAATAAACACTGGTATCAAAACAAGAAATTACGTTTCCAATGCACTCTTAAAATGTACTTAGCCTTAACCTGTGACATTAGAAAAACTACACACCAATAACTAAAAATACAATAAACAAAACTTATCATCCCAAGCTCTATAGATACTTTACAGGATTCCTCATTTAATCCTCAAACAACTCTTTGAGATCACAACACTGCTTATCTTCATTGGTTGTTCAATTTTTAAAAAGAACAGAAAAATTGAGAGTGCTGGATTTTTATTCCATTTTCCCCTGTATACAATACCAATCATGTGTTCATATATGTTTGTATTAGCCTATAGTGAAAAGATATAGGGGAATTTAAAACTTTAAACTGCAATATAAGGGACTTCCCTGGTGGTCCAGTGGTTAAGAATCTGCCTACCAATGCAGGGGAGCCGGATTCAATCCCTGGCTCGGTTAGATTTCACATGCCACGGAGCAATTAAGCCCGTGTGCCACAACTGCTGAAGCCTGTACACTCTGGAATCCAGGAGCCGCACGCCCAGAGCCAGGGCTTCACAAGAGAAGCCAGCACAGTGAGAAGCCCACACACCACAACGAAGAGCAGCCCCTGCTTGCCGCAACGAGAGGAAGCCCCCACGCAGCAATGAAGCCCTAGCACAACCAAAACTAAAAAAAAAAGAAACAGGATGTACAAATACAGATATCTGTATGTATACATATGTATGTACATGTGCATGCATAGACTGACTTATACACACACACATCTCCTTCCTACTGGTGGTGTTTTCTCTGGAGATTCAGGACTTATATATACACTTAAATGTATCATATATAAAATTATAACCACCAAATGCATTAACTCATGCACACAAGTTAACCTGTTTTCAGAAGACATTGGAAAAACTCTTCCCCATCTCTATGATATATCTGAACTTACACATGTGAGTTAATTAGGCCAGTTACAGTTCCACTTTGTTTTCATGTAAATTCAGTTTGGGGCTTGTCCACTTGTGTAAAATTTTACAAATACATACACTATTACTGCCCCTGTGTGCCTCACGCAGATGCCAGAGAAAGCCTAAACACACTTGATTCCCTGGTGCTGCACCTGCCACAGGGTAAGAGTCAATTCTACAATAATAAAGATGTTACCCACTTTGCTTCATAATATCTTAACACATATTTAAAGTGTCAGATCTTACTCTGTTTTATAGTTATAACCTGACAATGAAAATGTAACTAATTTGTCATTCAAAAATAAATTACCATATCCCAGAATGAACAATGTTGTAGGCAAACATGATCTTAAAAAAGAAAGGGGAAAAAGTATCAAGTTTGATGTATGAGCAACCAACTGTTGAAATAAATTTAATATCAGCATCTCATAACACCCCCAGGGAAGATTCCAAGCAAGAGCATCTTTTGCATATCTGTGTTCATTCAATGTCTGAAACTGGCTAAATTCATTCTAACAATTCAGTGTGATGAGACAAATATATCTCTAAATGCTTGTTTTTTAACATTTCTTCAGAAAAAAAAAAACATAAAGAGTATCTACACGATATTATGCTTCACTGTTTAAAGGAATGACAGAGAAGATCTCAGGAACAGCATGGCCCTGACAAAATCAATTACCACAATGTGTTCAACAGTAAGCATCAGATGCCAGCATCTTCCAAACAGTAATGAACAGTCACATAAAAGCTGCCAATTACACTAAGCCATCTTTCGTTTAATTGTTTATTTATTTATTTTTGGCTGTGCTGGGTCTTCACTGCTGTACAGGCTTCAGGCTCTTTCTCTAGCAGCAGAGAGCAGAGGCTACTCTCTACTCATGGTGTACGGGTTTCTCATTGTAGAGCCGTTTCCTGTTGCAGGGCACAGGACTTAGCACATTCAAGCTTCAGCAGCTGCAACACATGGGTTCAGCAGTTTCAGCTCCCAGGTTCTAGAGCATACACTCAAAAGTGTGGCACATGGGCTTAGTTGCGTTGTGTATGCCACCTCTGAAATGCTCATTTTCTAGGGTATCAACACCCACATACAGCAATTTCAACTTTTTTTCATACTATTTGCTATTTGCTCTGGAGCAATGTGCTGATTTCTAATGATATTTTAAAAATTACTTTTGGTTGATAAATTCCATCCATTAACTATCTCTGAAATAAAAGGTGGATAGGTTAATTTGCCTATACTCCAGAACAAGCTTTAATCTTATTATACTGAAGGCTTATAGACAAGTGTTAGTTTGGACTCAATGTGTAAAACAAAATAAATTTGACTATATTGATACTTTGAGTGAAACACTGACAGTCTTTTGATTTAAGTAACCATGAACATCTTAAAATGTTACAACATACATTCAAAAATCATTTCATGCCAAATAATGAAACTGGATGTAGAGATATTCACTAACTCCCTATCTGTGCCCCCAAAATGAATTTAACTGATATGGAACACTGAGATCACTAGTAATTCAACTTTAAAACGAAATTTCCTACTATTTCTTCTTTAAGTGTTCTGGATTATGTAAATGAGACACTACCTTGAAGTTGCAAGACAAGCTATTTTATCAGGTATTAAAGAGCCACACTGTAATTTTTAGCACTTTCTGACAAGAAAAACAATACTGAATAATACTTTTCCAGCCAAATAAAAACTAGAATTATCCACTACTTTGAAATCTCATTTTGCAAACAAAATTTACATCAAAATAAATTATAATATGAAACTGACTGAAGGTTTGAACATAACTCTCAAACTGAAAGTTATGTGTACTAAAAAAAAAAAAAAGTATGTAACTTAGTACTATTTTTACCTATCTTACGTACTGAGAGCTTGATTTCATTAGATAAAGGGTCCTGTTACTAAGAAGGTTTGAGAACTGCTATATGTAACTGCTCAGGTCAACTGGGGATATTCATATTTATTTTTATTTATTTATTTGGCTGTGCCGGGTCACAGCTGTGGCACGTGGGATCTAGGGATTGAACCTAGATCTGACCAGGGATTGAACCTGGGCCCCCTGCATTGGGAGCACCAAATCTTATCCACTGGACCACTAGGGAAGTCTCCCAACTGGGCATATTAAAAAGATGTAGGCTTCCTTTTTCACTACTTTTTAAATACAATTTAACTACACAAAGTTTTAGTTTCCTTAATGAAGTCAATTATTAATATTTACTTTACCAGATGTGAGCATTCAATAAAATGTCTGTGAGGAACCTAACTGCCTCAGTTAATGCAGGAGATGCAGAAGACATGGGTTTGATCCCTGGGTCAGGTAGGTTACCTGGAGAAGGAAATGGCAACCGACTCCAGTGTTCTTGCCTAGAGAATCCCCTGGACAGAGGAACGTGGAGGGCTACAGTCCATGGGGTCGCAAAGCGTTGGACATGACTGAGGGACTGAGCATACACGCATTGCAAAAAGTACTGTCAACAACAACCATAGCAAAATGCCAGGAAGCCATAATATAACAAGGAAGCGACAGGAACATCTTACAGATGCCAAGAAGAACTGACAAATTATTTCCCAAGATTTCTTCTGGGCCTACAGCCCAGCAAAGATGCACTCAGAACAAACAAAAAGCAAAAAACTAAAAGCAAGAATTATTACAGAAAGAATTTCTGCTCCTCTTTGAAAAACCAGAGCAGAAAATTTTAGATTTAGGTGGAGCTTTTAGATACTAATACCAAAAGACTAGAATGGCAAGGACTTTACTTTTGAAGGGAGGCAAGGGGGGAAAAAAAACCACGTTGGCAAACCAAAATGTGAGAAATCTAAGAGTGAACTAGGTCCGCCAGAGTTTTGTGGTTTGTTGTTTTAAATGTCTCTCCTCTGGCCTCTCTGGCACGTCACCCCAGACTCAGTCATCATTAAAGCACATCTGGATTGCTACAATAATTTAACTAGTATTCCAGGATCCAAACTTTTCTTCATTCCAAACCATCTAGCCACTAGACTATTTTTCCAGTAACTCTGCTATGTAACCATGTCACTAATCTGACAGAAAAAGCTTAAAATGGCTCCCTTCCATAACACATCTCAAGTCTGCTTCATGTTCAAAGTCTTCCAGATAAAGTGATCACATCTCCCTCTGGCTGTTACAGAAGCCTGCTTCTGAACACAAATTCTTCTTTCCAATTAAACTGTTTCACTCCTCTCATCAAAGTGATGCAAATTTTGCATTCTTTTCTTTGCTTATGCTATTTTGTCAACTCAGCATAACCTCTAACCAGGATTTCTGTTTTCATTCATTTATTCATTCATACAACCACCCAGTGAGCATCTGTGATGTGTCTGGCACTAGGGATAGTGCTCAGGATACAAAGATGACTAAGACCTGACCCTTGTCCTCAGGGGATGTAAATCATTACTCAGTGAGTCAGACATGTAAACAAATCATTAGGACATAGTTTAATAATTGTTGTAATACTGTGTACGAGGTACTATGGAAACACAGTAGAAGTAGTGATTCACACCACAAGAGGTAGAGATGGAGAAACCATGGTATGAGAGGCTGCACAGAAGAAGTGGAATTTGAATTAAGTCTTAAAGGATGACTAATGGGGAGTCAGTTCAGTTCAGTTCAGTCACTCAGTCATGTCCAACTCTTTGCGACCCCATGAATCGCAGCACGCCNCGGTAACTTGTTATAGCAGCTCACATGGACCTAGAAATCAAATATCTGATAAGAGTCTAGTAGCCAAAATATATAAGGAACACTTAAACTCAATAACAAAAAGACATCCCAATTCAAAATGGGCAAAAGATTTGTACAGACATTTCTCCAAAAAAGAGAGAGAAGCCATCAAGCACAAGAGAAGCTCAGCATCACTAGTCATCAGAGTAAATGTAGGTGAAATCCCCAACAAGGTACCACTTCACAAGGTGTTAGGGGTTGAACTGTGTTCCTTCAAAAAGCTAATCCCTCCTGCCTCAGAACAGGACCCTATTTGAAGAAAAGGTCTTTACAGAGGAAATGAAACTAAAATAGGTCATCAGGGTCAGTCTGAATCCAACATGATTGGTGTCCTTATAAAAAAAGCAAACAAAGAATACACTGAGGGAAGATGTGATGTGAAGACACACAGGGAGAACGTCTCATGGAAAGGAAGAGACTAGGGTGATGCATCTACAGAGCCAGAGATGTCAGACACAGATGGTTATAACTGAAACAAAAGGGGGCAGGGTGACAGGTGTTGGCAAGCAAGTGGAGAACTAAGAAGTCCTCACAGCACAGCTGGTGGGATGCAAAACTGTATCATTGCAGTGGAAAATGGCCTGGTAGTTCCTCAAGAAGTTAAACACAGAGATATCCTATAACCCAGCAATGCCACTTTTAGGTGTATACCCAGAAGAACTGAAAGCAGGCACTCAGACAAGTACTTGTGTGAACGCTCACAGTGATGCTATCAGGCTACACAACCAAAAGGGGAAACAACTTACTGTCCATTGAGGGGTGGACGGATAAACACATGCTAGAATATTATTCTGCCACGAAGAGGGATGAAGTACTGACACACACTACAAGGAGGATCTGTGAAAACATGTTCAGTGAAAGAAGGCAAACACAGAAGGCCCCTGTTGTGTGACTCCATTCACAGGCGGCCCCAGCACGGACAGACCCGTGGAGTTGGCTGGGTGCCAGGGCGGGGAGGCCTGCCCTCAGGGACCGGCTTCACCAGGTGACAAGCTGGCTGCTGCTGGCTGCACAACACTACGAATGTGCAAAATGTACTGAATCGTACGCCTTTAAATGGTTTATTTCATATCATGTGAATTTTACTTCAATAAGAATAAAAGTAACTAGGACTTTTGAAACCCTGTTTCCACTTATAAGTGGAGTTATTCTCATCTTTATTTCGTATTATTTGCCAGGGTTTAAATAATTTATTAATCATATTCCTAAATTTANAAAAAAAAAGAATAATGCAAAAATAAGGATCTCTCTCCTACTGGTTCTATTTTTCTGGAGAGCTCTGACTAATCCATCTCCCTACTGCCACACTGTTCACCTTTCTTTCCTTGCGGCTCTCTCTTCCACTAAAGACAGAACAATAACTGTCATTAGGGAACACTTGCTATGTCACATGCACCGTGCCAGCCACTTAATACCATCACTACATTTAATCCCTACCACATTTCTAAGATAAAGGAACCTAATGTCAGAAAAATTAAATTTCTTGTCCAAATGGCACACAGCTGGTCAGTGGCAGATGCCTCACTCGGGGTTCTGTGGTCTCCGTCCATGACGCCATACACAATCCTGCACTGATCAGCCCTCTGCTTGTCCTGTCCCCGTCCCACACCTATGTGCTTTCTCTTTTACCTATCTCGTAAACTGCTGCCCGGAGAAGGCAATGGCATGCCACCCCAGTACTCTCGCCTGGAAACTCCCATGGATGGAGGAGCCTGGTAGGCTGCAGTCCATGGGGTCGCTGAGTCAGACACGACAGAGCGACTTCACTTTCACTTTTCACTTTCATGCATTGGAGAAGGAAATGGCGACCCACTCCAGTGTTCCTGCCTGGAGAATCTCAGGGATGACGGAGCCCAATGGGCTGCCGTCTGTGGGGTCGCACAGAGCCGGACACAACTGAAGCGACTTAGCAGCAGCAGCAGCAGCAAACTGCTGCCAGACCTGGGGTTCACACTCAGGGCTGCCACAAATCATCAACATTTACTGACTTACACTGGGCAAATCACTGAATTTGACGAGCTTCCTGGGCCGAAATGGAGAATTAGACCAGGTAGTCTCTCAGATCACTTCCATTTTCTCCTGCCACACACTTCGGATTAATGTAAATTACAAGCGTTGATGTAAAACAGGGCAAGTTGTCTCTTTTAACTTGGGATGCTGTGGTCCACCATGATGTAACTTATTAATAACCCATCTATCAAGATTTATGCCAAACACCTTTCAAACTAGGAAACCAAACCTGAGTTAACAAAATCTTCAACGAAGCCTCCCCTCTTACCTTTGAGGTTTCTTATTCTGCTAACACAGCCTCCTCTAAGGGTGGCTGCTTTGCTTATGAAGGCTTGAATTAGAGGCCACTTCGCTACCAGGGGATTCTAAGAAAATCACAAGACAGGCAATATACAGGGAATCCAATGGAAGGAATTATCTATATCAAACTAGTAAACTGAGACACACAGGAAAAACAGATCCTGTCATAGTACAGCTATCTTTCAAGAAAAACTTTCCAGACTTTATTCTAAGGGAAGAAAAATTTATATGTTGTAAAACAGAACAAAATATAGATATTACCTTAACTGAAGAACATTTGGATATTGAGATTGCAGCTGGTAGATTTTTACCTTTAGTAAATTGTAGAGGGCCTTTTGTTGGTGGCTTTTCTGAGTTTTTCTCCTCCATTAATCACCTTCTTTTACCCTCCAGGGAAACCAAGTAGGTGGGCAAAAATTCCTGGAGGTTTTCTGGGAGGTACTGAGAACACCCACACCCAGAACATAAAAAATACTTCAAATAGATAAATAGTCTCAGAAGATAATTTGGTTAACAAGAAACATTAGGATGAGTAAAGATAAAATATTTACATATTGAGACATAAGAAAATGTTATAGGAAAACAGGAGAGATATGTAAGAACAAAACTTAAAATATTTAAGATGTGTTCTCTAATGATTCATTCACACGCAAAATTCCCAAATCACCAAATCCATCATTCTTCACTACAGTGAATGTCTTCAGGGGACAAAAAAAACCAATATGGATCTCTATTATCAAATAATTGCTGAGAAGAAACAGAAATAGACTTAAATTTATATCTTCCAAGTAAAATAACCACAGATGAATCTTCTCCACCAAAAGTAGTGTATTCAAGAAGCAGGAAAGAGTTCCAAAAGGGAGGGAATATATGTATACCTATGACTGATTCATGTTGAGGTTTGACAGAAAACAGCAAAATTCTGTAAAGCAATTATTCTTCAAAAAAAATAAATTTTTTTTAAAAAGCAGACAAACATAAAGATGTAGAAAATCAAAAAGCACTGTAAAATTCCACCACTCCCCGTATCCCTAACAGTTGAACAAAACTCACATCAACTTAACCACACAATGTGCAGGCTTGAGATAAAAATCCTTAAATTGATTCTTTAAATATACTTCCAAGAATTTACTAAATTTAGAACACAGCAGTCAACAGTGATGAACTCTGGGAAAACTACATCACAGACAAAAAAAATAAATGTCCTGCCATTTTACAGAGAATGAGAGAAAGTCTCTTTTTAGAAGGGTCAAATATACTCAGTGATAGCTTATTTTTAGAAAGAGATGAGCCTGTTATTATTTGCTAAACAAGAGCAAATCCTTTTAAAGATGACATTATGAGTCATCTTAGGGGTTGGGCATAATAAAATATCTGGTATAATTAGTTAAGACACATAATATATAAGGAAAAAAAACTTCAACAGAGACTACAAGAGGATGATATATATGTACATTCTCAACTTCCCAACCCTACCAGCTTAAGCTATATCTGACAGCTTTTAGAATTTTTAAGTAAATTTCTATATGGTCTGGGATGGTCTAGGAAGCTTCCAGGAAGACAGGCAACTTTGTATTTCTGGAGATTGGCCTGTATCATGAAATCTATTTAGACACCAAAGATGGCTAAGGAAGTGGTAATGAATGAGGGCTGACCAAAGAAAATCCCTGGCAGCATTCAGAAGGCTATAAGGTGGGCACCACTGTGACTTGGAAATAGAAGCAAATGCACCTGCCACCACTAAACACTTCTCTTCTAGAGAAGCTGAGGGGAGAGAACCAGGTGAGTGCCCACCTGTGTTCCTCTGACTCTGTATCATAGGGAAACAACACTTCAGCAAACCAAGGAATACTTAGTCCTGCTCCAGAGTCTTCCTTATCCACTTGTTTTTTTAACAGCTCAGTAGCCTGTGAGCTCTTCAAAGACACAGACTTTCTTATAAAGCTCACAGTGCTCAAAGCTTTGCACAAAGTGCTTAGTACATATATGATTATTAATGTTTGTGTGATTTTAAATAAGAGAATTACTCAATTATTATGCCTACCATCTCAATCAAGTAGGTATATATATATAGAGACTGCGAGCAGGATATGCCCTTGGAAGAGGCTCTCCGTTCCATGAGGTCTGGGGCTGGGTACATAATCTCCTGTTTCTGTTTTTGTTTTTTTAATCAGCTCACAAACTGAGATGGTGCATGGAGTCATGAAGAGAGCACTACTCTAGAAGCAAGAAACCTGACCACTGTCTCCCCTGGATTTCAGATTCTTCATCTGTACCATGAGTGTGGTTGGTAAAATGACTTCCGAGGTCTTCGAGGTGCCTTCATTTTGCCTCTCAAAGCTGATTAAACGCCAGTAGCATTCGAGAATTTAGGAGAGAGAGCAAAGCAATGGGCAGGGGAACTGAGACGCAGCCCTTAAGGATGAAGACACTCAGACCAGGCTTCAAAGACAGTGGTCCTCATCAAGCAGACAACAAATACACCAGATCTGGCAAGGTCAAGTGTTTACACAAGGAGGAAACAGAGATGAGCCAGAATACGAGGAGCCGTAAGTGTCAGATAATTCTCTCGGGAAAGCCAACTAGTCTCAAGATCAGACTTTTACCATTGAAGCTTATTATTGATCTAAGTATTTTTCAAACAATACACTGGCTTGAGATGGAAAAAAAAAAAAAAGTTGGTAGGTCAAAGAAGAAGTGAAGTCGCTCAGTCGTGCCTGACTCTTTTCGGCCCGATCCCCCCTGCACCAAGCTCCATCCATGGGATTTTCAAGGCAAGAAGTACTGGAGTGGGTTGCCATTTCCTTCTCCATGGTAGGTCAAAGTCAGCATTAAAAAAAAATAATAATTAGAATGGAAATATCAGAGTAAGCCTTGTCTTAGGACACCTGTGTCCATACTCCTGAATACGTGGCAATATAAAATATTCCTTCCAAAGGGTTACAGTTAAAAATATAGGAGAAAACTCATCTATTAAAAATTGACAAAGAAACTAAGTTTTTTGAGTCTTTAAGCAAATTTTTCAAGTTTTTTAATTTAATGCATTGCAAACTCTAACAAGAGATCTGATTTACAGCACTCTTGTACCATAAATTCAAACAAATAAATTCAGAAAGGGCTGATCTTTATCCTTCCTGGACAGGAAGCAGAAGTACAGAGAACTCCAGCCAACACTAGGAGGAACAGAGTAATCATTGTGTGAGTGCCTTATGTCGTTTACCTGTGTTTGGATAAGGAAACCCACATGCTCGCAAGACAATAATTCCTTAGGTTTCCAGTCACTAAGCCCCTCAAGAACTTTTATGCATCTTCTTCGAGAAAGAAAGAAAATGCAAATGCAGAAAAGGTTTCTACTTAATCCAAATAATGTAATGAATATTGTTACGTATTATGAATGAATAAGAACATCTCTGTCCTCAAACTGCTTACAATCCACGAAGGGAGATAAGACAAACAACCCAAAAAGACATGGACTGTGCTCAAGGTTAGGGAGAGGGAGAAANGTATCACTGACTCAATGGAATGAGTTTGAGTAAACTCCAGGAGTTGGTGATGGACAGGGAGGCCTGGTGTGCTGCAGCCCATGGGGTCGCAAAGAGTCGGACACGACTGAGCGACTGAACTGAACTAATCACAGATGATAGAGAGACTTAGCTGAAAAATCCAGGTAAGGGGAAAATATATTCTCCCCAGTGGTGATGTTATGCTATGAAAAGTTTATAAATGATTGTCAGGAGGCCTCATTGCTAAAAGAACATCTAAGCAGAGATATGAAGAAAAATTAGTAAAGAAGCTATTCAGAGTGCAAAGAGAAAAGTATTCCAGTCAGAACATACAGCAAGTGTAAAGTCTGAGGTGACAGCATAGCTGGTGTGAAGGAACAAGTCTGCCTTAGAGGATCATTTCAAATAGGGCCCTCATAAGCACTTTGGCTTTCATTCTGAGTGAGACAGAAAAAATCACCAGAAGGTTCTGAACAGAGGAGTGATAGGATCTGACTTGTGTTTTATGCGGATTACTATGGCTGGGGAGAATAGACTGCAGATGGACAAGGGTAGAAACCAGGAGATCAGCAAGACTACTACTATCATCTAGATGAGAGAAAATGGTGACTGATATTGAGATGTTAGTGCCAAGGTTTGGAATATGTTTGAAAGGCAAAGCAGGTGTAATTTAATAATTGATTGGATGTGGCTTATGAAAGAAACAGAAGTCAAGATTGACTCTATGGGGACTTCCCCGGTGGTGCAGTGTTTAAGATGCCAATTTCCCAGTGCAGGGGGCCCAGGTTCAATCCCTGGTCAGGGAACTAGATCCCACATGCCGCAACTAAGACCCAGCACAGCCGAAAACAAACAAGCAAATAAAAAACAAAACAATGTGTTGTTGTTGTTGTTGTTTTTAAAAGAATGACTCTATGGATTTGGGTCTGAGCAGCTAGCTGCAAGAATGGAATTGCCATTTACTGGTAAGAAGCCTATAGGGAAAGTAGGTTTGGCAGGGTTTACCATATATTCAGATTGGATATGTCTAATCTGAGATGTCTGTTCACACGGAAATGTAGGTGTTAAGTATGTGTGGAATCTGGTATTCCTAGAAGATATCTGGGCCAGATATCAATCTGGGAATGCTTATGAAAATCATGAGACTGAAAGAGATTATTTAGGAAGTGAGTATAAATAAAAAGTAGTGGTCAGGATTGAATCACGAGGTACTACAAGGGTGGGAAGAAAAGGAGGGAGTAGCAAAAATGACTCCAGAAGAAACAGTCAATAATGTTGGAGGAGATACAAGACAGAGAGGTATTCTAGAAGCCAAGTGAAGAAAGTATTTCAAAAAGAAGGAATCTAGGGATTACCCTAGTGGTTAAGACTGCAATTCCAATGTAAGGGAGGCAGGTTTGATCTCCAGGTCAGAGAACCAAGAATCCCACACCACACATGTCCAAAAAAAAAAAGAAAGAAAGAAAGAAATTGAGGCATAAAAATAGACTAAAGATTAATGGACTAGAACTGGTAGTCCAGAAGTAAACTCTTACATTTAATCAACTGGCCAGTTGATTTTGACCATTCAACAGATAAAGAATATTATTTTTCAATAAATGGTGCTGAGATAACTAGACATACACACGCTTAAGAAGGAAGTTGGACCCCTGTCTCACATCATTCACAAAAATTAACTCAAAATGAATCACAGACCTAAATATAAGCACTAAATAAAACTATGAAACATTTAGGGAAAAAAAGTAGGAGTAAATTTTTGTGACCTTGGATTAGACAATGGTTTAGCTATAAAACCAAAAGCAAAATCAACACGAGAATAGATAAATAGAACTCATTCAAAATTTAAAACTTTTGTACTCTGATACCCATATTACGATGGCAAACCAAACAAAGCCAACCAGGAAATAACAAGTGTTATTTAGCAAGGATGTTGAAAAACTAGAACCTATGTGCACTATTGTTAGGAATGTGCAATGACAGCTGCTGTAGAAAACAACACAGCAATGCCTCAAAAAAAAAAAATCAGGATTGCCATATAATCCAACAATGCCACTCCTGTGTATATACCCAAAAGAAACAAAAGCAAGAACTTCAACAGATATCTGTACAGATATGCTGTATTTATAGCAGCATTATTCACAATAGCCAAAATGTAGAAGAAACCCAAGTGTCCACTGATGGATGAATGGATAAACAAATGTAGTATACATACATACAATGGAATATCATTCACCCTTAAAAAGGCAGAAAGTTCTGACATACGCTACAACATGGTAAACTTCAAAGACATTATGTCAAGTGAAATGAGCCAGTCACAAAAGAACAAATATTGTGCAAATACACTTATATGAGGTACCTAGAGCAGTCAAATTTAGAGAGACAGAAAGTACAGTGGTGATTGCCAGTGGCTGAGGGGAGGAGAGAACAGGGAGTTAATTTAATGGGTACAGAGTTTCAGCTAGGGAAAATGGAAAAAGTTCTGGGGATTAGATGGTGGTGATGACCACATGGTGATGGTCATGTGAATGAACTTTAAATGGCTAAAATGTTAAATTTTATGTTTTCTAGATTACAATAATTTTTTTTGAAAAATAAAACATTTATGCTTCAAAGAAAGTAAAAAGACAACCAACAAATTGGGGGAAAATATTTACAAATTATCTGGACCTATGTCCTTATGTCATTATTATCTGGACCCTTATGATTATACAGTGGAAGTAACAAATCGATTCAAGGGATTAGATCTGATTGACAGAGTGCCTGAAGAACTATGGACGGAGGTTCGTGACACTGTATAGGAGGCAGGGATCAAGACCATCCATTTCCAAGAAAAAGAAATCCAAAAAGGGAAAATGGTTGTCTGAAAAGGCCTTACAAATAGCTAGGAAAAGAAGAGAAACGAAAGGCAAAAGAGAAAAGGAAAGATATACCCATTTGAATGCAGAGTTCCAAAGAATAGCAACGAGAGATAAGAAAGCCTNTTCTTCAAAAAAAATAAATTTTTTTTAAAAAGCAGACAAACATAAAGATGTAGAAAATCAAAAAGCACTGTAAAATTCCACCACTCCCCGTATCCCTAACAGTTGAACAAAACTCACATCAACTTACCCACACAATGTGCAGGCTTGAGATAAAAATCCTTAAATTGATTCTTTAAATATACTTCCAAGAATTTACTAAATTTAGAACACAGCAGTCAACAGTGATGAACTCTGGGAAAACTACATCACAGACAAAAAAAATAAATGTCCTGCCATTTTACAGAGAATGAGAGAAAGTCTCTTTTTAGAAGGGTCAAATATACTCAGTGATAGCTTATTTTTAGAAAGAGATGAGCCTGTTATTATTTGCTAAACAAGAGCAAATCCTTTTAAAGATGACATTATGAGTCATCTTAGGGGTTGGGCATAATAAAATATCTGGTATAATTAGTTAAGACACATAATATATAAGGAAAAAAAACTTCAACAGAGACTACAAGAGGATGATATATATGTACATTCTCAACTTCCCAACCCTACCAGCTTAAGCTATATCTGACAGCTTTTAGAATTTTTAAGTAAATTTCTATATGGTCTGGGATGGTCTAGGAAGCTTCCAGGAAGACAGGCAACTTTGTATTTCTGGAGATTGGCCTGTATCATGAAATCTATTTAGACACCAAAGATGGCTAAGGAAGTGGTAATGAATGAGGGCTGACCAAAGAAAATCCCTGGCAGCATTCAGAAGGCTATAAGGTGGGCACCACTGTGACTTGGAAATAGAAGCAAATGCACCTGCCACCACTAAACACTTCTCTTCTAGAGAAGCTGAGGGGAGAGAACCAGGTGAGTGCCCACCTGTGTTCCTCTGACTCTGTATCATAGGGAAACAACACTTCAGCAAACCAAGGAATACTTAGTCCTGCTCCAGAGTCTTCCTTATCCACTTGTTTTTTTAACAGCTCAGTAGCCTGTGAGCTCTTCAAAGACACAGACTTTCTTATAAAGCTCACAGTGCTCAAAGCTTTGCACAAAGTGCTTAGTACATATATGATTATTAATGTTTGTGTGATTTTAAATAAGAGAATTACTCAATTATTATGCCTACCATCTCAATCAAGTAGGTATATATATATAGAGACTGCGAGCAGGATATGCCCTTGGAAGAGGCTCTCCGTTCCATGAGGTCTGGGGCTGGGTACATAATCTCCTGTTTCTGTTTTTGTTTTTTTAATCAGCTCACAAACTGAGATGGTGCATGGAGTCATGAAGAGAGCACTACTCTAGAAGCAAGAAACCTGACCACTGTCTCCCCTGGATTTCAGATTCTTCATCTGTACCATGAGTGTGGTTGGTAAAATGACTTCCGAGGTCTTCGAGGTGCCTTCATTTTGCCTCTCAAAGCTGATTAAACGCCAGTAGCATTCGAGAATTTAGGAGAGAGAGCAAAGCAATGGGCAGGGGAACTGAGACGCAGCCCTTAAGGATGAAGACACTCAGACCAGGCTTCAAAGACAGTGGTCCTCATCAAGCAGACAACAAATACACCAGATCTGGCAAGGTCAAGTGTTTACACAAGGAGGAAACAGAGATGAGCCAGAATACGAGGAGCCGTAAGTGTCAGATAATTCTCTCGGGAAAGCCAACTAGTCTCAAGATCAGACTTTTACCATTGAAGCTTATTATTGATCTAAGTATTTTTCAAACAATACACTGGCTTGAGATGGAAAAAAAAAAAAAAGTTGGTAGGTCAAAGAAGAAGTGAAGTCGCTCAGTCGTGCCTGACTCTTTTCGGCCCGATCCCCCCTGCACCAAGCTCCATCCATGGGATTTTCAAGGCAAGAAGTACTGGAGTGGGTTGCCATTTCCTTCTCCATGGTAGGTCAAAGTCAGCATTAAAAAAAAATAATAATTAGAATGGAAATATCAGAGTAAGCCTTGTCTTAGGACACCTGTGTCCATACTCCTGAATACGTGGCAATATAAAATATTCCTTCCAAAGGGTTACAGTTAAAAATATAGGAGAAAACTCATCTATTAAAAATTGACAAAGAAACTAAGTTTTTTGAGTCTTTAAGCAAATTTTTCAAGTTTTTTAATTTAATGCATTGCAAACTCTAACAAGAGATCTGATTTACAGCACTCTTGTACCATAAATTCAAACAAATAAATTCAGAAAGGGCTGATCTTTATCCTTCCTGGACAGGAAGCAGAAGTACAGAGAACTCCAGCCAACACTAGGAGGAACAGAGTAATCATTGTGTGAGTGCCTTATGTCGTTTACCTGTGTTTGGATAAGGAAACCCACATGCTCGCAAGACAATAATTCCTTAGGTTTCCAGTCACTAAGCCCCTCAAGAACTTTTATGCATCTTCTTCGAGAAAGAAAGAAAATGCAAATGCAGAAAAGGTTTCTACTTAATCCAAATAATGTAATGAATATTGTTACGTATTATGAATGAATAAGAACATCTCTGTCCTCAAACTGCTTACAATCCACGAAGGGAGATAAGACAAACAACCCAAAAAGACATGGACTGTGCTCAAGGTTAGGGAGAGGGAGAAACATTAGTAGGAAAAATAAGAAATTAAAGATGTTAAGACAAAGAAAGCAACTGAAATTAGCATTTTGGTATAAACAGAGTATCAGCTGACACAGTTTGGGAGAGACAGTATCAGGCGTAGAAATCAGGGTACCTCTGAAGTAGGCTGGAACAGCAAAGAAAAGGCTGCATGAAAATGAAAGCTGCATAAAAATGGAGATAGGTAGCTAGTCAAACGCCTGTAAGGAAATGGTGGTAGTTAACGCTATGGCTGATGGCACCAGGGTGTACCTTCTCTTTGGCAGGCAATGACAGGGGAGCTTTTTGGTCACGGGGAATGGCAGGAACCTATGGATACCAAGAATCTGAACACAGCTCGGCTTCTTAGAGTTACCACATTCATGGCTCTCCCTGAGATCACCTTAATGATGGGTTCCTACACCGGCCGCCCATGCAGCAGCCACAAAAGGATACTGACCTTGAGAGTCGGCTCTCTCAGACACAAGATCCCCGTGATTGGAACTGGGTTTAAAACTACTGCCAAGCTTCGGTTCTCACACAAAAATGCACAGCCTCGGGATGCTTCTGGCTCCTCTCCCGCTACTCTCCAGTGGAAGCCAAGTAGAAGTGCAACTTCTGCTGGGAGTCCACAGGCTGTTTTTTTTTTTAAAGCAACCATTCCGGAAAGGAATACACACTGATTCCCCTTGGTGGAAAAACAGCTTGGTCTTTCCAAGTCAATACCCCAGAGACTCAATAACTGGCCCAATTATCTACTGCTGCACGGAAGGCCACTCCAATGCTCAATGGTTAACAATAACCACCATTTTTATATCTCACGATCTTGAGAGTCAAGAATTTGGGAAGGGCTCAGTTGGGTGATTCTGGCAGTCTGCAAGGCGCTGACTGAAGTCACTTGGTAGTATTCAGCTGAGCTGGTCATGCCTGGTGCCTTGGCAGGGATGGATGGAAGGCTGGACACTGCTGAGAACACCCACCAGAGTATCTACCCATGTACTCTCAAGTCTAGCGGTTTTAGTATAGTCAGGCTTCTCTGTGGCGGCCCAGGCTCCGGGAGACCAAGGCAGAAGCTGCCACTCCTCTCAAAGGCTAAACCCGGAACGTCTTCTCTCCCAATGCTGGTCAAAGCAGTCGCATGCCAGTCCACGTGCAAAGGCAAGAATGCTGGAGCGCTCATGCCCATCTCTAATCTACTCTAACCAGCAAAACCAGAGCTGCATCTTAAGGCAGATATGATTTGCTAACTACTCATGACTGGGAATTTTAACTCAGGTGAAGAAAAATCCATTTGACCACCTCACTTAAAAGGAGAAAAAGAAAGGGAATTCCAGAGCCACAGATCCTCTCGGACCCTACCACTCAGAGCTTAAGACCGAAAAACTTAGCTGAAGAGAAACTAAATGTTCAGTGGTGAGCACACTATAGGGTGTACAGAAGTGAAAATGTAATGCTGTACACATAAAACTTATATAATGTCAGAAAACAATGGTACCTTGATTAAAAAAAACATTCTTAATTAAAAAATAAAATCACCAAAAAAAGAGTTAGTAAGGAATCATGGAGAACTTCCTCCAATTTCAGTTTCTATTATAACGGAGGAAAAGCAGATTAAAAATAGCAGCAAACACTCCTGAAGTGCACACCAGGCACAAATAACTACATTAATACATTGGAGAGGCAACAAAATCAAAGATACAGTCCCTGCCTATCAACGTCTCCAACTGGTGAGACAATATACACACCAAGATGTAGTACAAGATAGCTCTTGAGGAAGTAACAGCTGGTATTTCAGAAACAGGAGAGAGACAGTGGAGCCAGGAGACTGGTGAGAAAACTGCCTGTGGAAGGATGACTCACTGCAGGCTAATTCTCAAGCCGAAAGACTGCAGCCTCACTTTACAATGAATATTTTGCAGTGCCTTCCCTTCACCATCTCAAAATGAAACCCATAGGTTACCATCTACAACACACAACTTTCAAGAGAGGGTGCATGCGTGTGTGTGTGTGGGGGGTCTACCTATAACGTAAAGCAGAACTCAAAAGGAAACTGTGCATTTCAATAGATAAGCTCTCCGTCACTACCAAAAGGCATTTCAAGGCCATCAGACACCAACTTATCACAAGGAAGTCTGCACTTTTATTCATTTATTATTTTTATTATTTATCTTTTTGGCCATCGTGTGGCATGTGGGATCTTAGTTTCCCAACCAGGGATTAAACCCATGCCCCTTGCCATGGAAGTGCAGAGTCTTAACCATTGGACTGCCAGGCAGGTCCCAAGTTTGTATTTTTAAAAATAGGACTGGATGCCTTTCTATACACGACATATAAAAAATTAAGGGGCAGCGGTATGGGGGGTACAATGCAATAAAGAAAAATGGTGTTAGCAAAAGTAATAACATCAGATGAACCCATAAGTGGTTTAAGAAAAGAATAAATATCACTTTAACTGAGAAGGTATAACAAGTCAGGTCAAATTACAGACTGCCAAAGTAGAGAACACAGGTTAGAATGATATATCTCAGCCAATTTTATCAGGATGTTCCCTTGTGAAATATTCACCTAATACTAATGATTTTATTGCTCCATAAGAAAAAAACATGTTGGCAGGATAGGCACATCGATAATTATTCATGTGCAGGAAAACCTGTAAAAGCAAATTCCAAAATTTCAACTGAATATGATCAATACTTTCCTCGACATTTGCTATTTTAGGAAAAAAAGAGGCTAAGTATACAACTATGCACGCGGAGTCACTCTGAGTGCTAGAAGCGTGGTGTGATCTTCACATGTGTCGAACAAGCAACTTGAACTCCGTGAGAGGGACTATTGGCAGAAAAATGACTTTCCTCTTGCTAAGCTCAAGAAGTATTTATTTATACAGTGGCTGTATTCATGGAAAATTATGTATAATAAAGTTATGTGGAAAAAACTGTTTATGTGTAAAGACAAAGTTATGTTCTAGGCTGATATTTATAATCAGGTTTTTTAATAGCATAAATGTCCCATGAGAAATCACAAAGTTGGGCAAGACTTGGGCAATTCTTTGCTGTGTAAGACTGCCTCCCTTCCTCACTCCATCCTCTCTGCCTCCTGTGTACTAAAGGGATAGTACCACACTCCTCTGAGGACCACTTCTCTAGCAGAATCCATGAGGCTTATCTATTCCAAACACTTTAAAAACTTCAGATTTATCACATTTTACACTGTACAAGACAATCTTTCTACAAATTCCCATAGATTTACCATTCTTTGTTCTAAAAATCTCAAAATTCAATCCACCTCTCAGATTATAAACAAGGTTTCAAAGTGTATTAAAACAGTTTTAAAGAGGGGTAAGAGAGTTTAAAGCACATGACCCACGTTAATGACAGAAAATTCATAACAACTGGCCTAACACATCTCAGGAGCTTGAGAAATTTATCAAACTGAAACCAAGGCTGATTCAGTTAGGAAGACAAATTAGGACCCAGGTCTTTTTATCAGTGCTCCCTAGTGTTGCCACTGAGACATTAGAGAAACAAATATATTGATCAAGTCTTCAGTAAATTTGTTAAGTAGCAATGTTTTTGTTATCCAAAATACTATCTATCATGCCAAACAATATGAATTAACAACTAATGTGGTACCTACTTTACCAAAGAGGTGAGTAATACCTGGGCACTGCTATTTTTTTTCCCTTGGCTCTGCCATGTGCCTTGCAGGATCTGAATGCCCCTAGCAGGGGCTGAACCCTGGCACTCAGTAGCGAAAACACGGAGTCCTAACCACTGCGCCACCAAGGAATTCTCAATTTGAAGTATTTTAATTCACTGTAACCTGTCGCCAAAACATTCCTTAAATAGCAAAATAGTTAGACACTAAGCTAAAAAGATTTTGTATTAATACCACATCTCTTTACAAAAAAAGAAAGTGAGACAGTTTACAGAAATAAATATCATGCAACAGAATAAAAAATAGCGTCAACAAGGACAATGATTACAAAAGAACTGCAACCTAAAATAAAGCATTTCTCATCTATCAAATTAGCAGAGCTTTGTAAAAATCATAGTCCTTAAGCGGAATGTTTAAACAGGAATTTGTATATTGTTCAAGTCAGCAAGGAAAATAAAAAATAAATAAAAGAGTTAAGGGTCAGTAAGAAGAAATAAAACTATTATTATTCACAGATTATGACTGTCTACATATAAACCCAAGAGTCTAAAGAAAAGTAATTAGAATTAATAAGAAAATTAAGCAAGAGTTAAGCAAGTGATCTTATACACAAAAACCAGTTACATTCTTACATGCCAGCAACAAAGACAGAGAAGACATGATTTAGAAAAAAGTTAAAATAACAAGAACATCAAAAATGTACCCAGGAATAATTCTAACAGAAAAAGGGCAGGGTTCACATGGACAGAGTTATACAACATCACTGGCATTTGTCAGAGGTTTTCTGATTCTAACTGGCAATAAAGAGTGTGCACTTAAAGAAAAAACTACTGGAATTCATTAAAGAAGAACTAAATTATACTACATTCATTAAAAGAAAGACTTAAAATTGTCAAGATGTCAATTCAACCCAAAAGGATGTATAAAGTCAATGCAATTTCAACCAAAATTCTAATAGAGGTTATTGAGGAACTTGATAACGTCAATCTAAAATTCACGTTTAAGAGCAAAGGCCCAAAGACAGCTAGGATATTTGTAAAATACAAGAATAAGTTTGAAAGGGACTTATCTTAGAAGATAAAGACAATATACAAATCAATTATTACATTAAAATTAAGAAATTCTGCCCAAAAGCTATCACAGGGAATATAAAAGACAAATCACACACTGGTAGAAGATACAGAAAATATATAATTGATGAAAGATTAGTATCAAGAATATAGGAAGAATTTTACAAATGNATATACAAATCAATTATTACATTAAAATTAAGAAATTCTGCCCAAAAGCTATCACAGGGAATATAAAAGACAAATCACACACTGGTAGAAGATACAGAAAATATATAATTGATGAAAGATTAGTATCAAGAATATAGGAAGAATTTTACAAATGAATAAACAGGCAAATCAAATAGGCAAAAAACATGAAGAGACATTTTACAGGAGAGGAAATATAAAAGACCAATAAATACATGAAAAGATATTCACCCTTATAAATAAAACAACTGAGATATAATTTTACACCATCAAATGGGCAAAATTTAAGAATTCTAACAATACCAAATGTGGATCAACTGTCTATTAACACTGCTAGTGAGCATCTAACCCAGCACACCACTCTGGAAAACAACTTGCATGATCTCATAAAAACAGTGACACGCGTTAAGATCCAGCAACCCAGTTAGACAGACTCCCACATAAGCATCAGAAGACACATGTGAGAATGCTCATACAACATTACTCGTCATAACAACCAAAAAATGTCCATCAGCAGAATAACCAATAAATTATCTATAGTATAATCACAATAGAATACTACACAGGAATAAGAACAAAAAATTACAACTACATCTTAGAAAGGTATTAAGTGATTACTAACAAAGTGCTGACTACATAAATCATTTTTATAAAGTTCAATAACAAGCAATACACTATCTAGAGATGATAAACTACTTTCTTTTAAAAGCAAGGAAATAAAACATAAAACCCNTTACCATCTGAGCCACCAAGGAAGTCTTTGTGGCTCAGACAGTAAAGCGTCTGTCTACAATGAGGGAGACCCGGGTTCGAGCCCTAGTTTGGGAAGATCCCCTGGAGAAGGAAATGGCAATCCACTCCAGTACTATTGCCTGGAAAATCCCATGGACAGAGGATCCTGGCAGGCTGCAGTCTATGGGGTCACAAAGAGTCGGACACAACTGAGTGACTTCACTTCACTTTAGATTTGAAGGAGAAATCAAAATTTTCACAGGCAAACAAAAGCTAAAAGTGTTTAGCACCATGAAGTCAGCTTTATAAGAAATGTTAAAAGGACTTCTCTAAGTAGAAAAGCCCACAACTAGAAATATTAAAATTATGAAAAGAAAATTCTCGTTGGTAAAGGCAAATATATAATAAAGGTGATAAATAAATCATGTACAAAGTTAGTAGGAAGGTTAAAAGATAAAAGTATTGCTACTTTTTATTTTAATCATCTATATCCACAATAAGTAGGTAAGGGATGCATGAAAATAAGAGATGGAGAACACTATGTCCAATCAATAAAGCTGAGCTCCAGCTGCCTCCTGCCTCTTCAGATGGCTCTCCAAGACTGACAGGTGGATCTATCTGATTTAGGGTCTTTTCGACCTACTGGCTCCACCCTGATTCTCAGAAGGTGAGATTTTCTGTGTGCCCTTGAACAGTGGAGTCTATTTCTTACCACCCTCTAGTTCTCCTGAAAGGAAGTGGCTTTCAGAGCCAAATGTTCTGTGGGTTCTTCTTCCTGGTGCAGGACTCCCCCAGGCTAGGGAAGTCCACTGTTGAACTTAGAACCCTCACTTCTTGGGGAGAACCTTTGTAACTGTAATTATCCTCCCATTTGTGGGTTGCCCACTCCGATTGTATACGTTTTGACTATGTTGTGTCTTCACCCCTCCTACAAGTCTTTTTTCTTTTTTAATCTTTAGTTGTCTAAGATCTTTTCTGCTAGTTTTCAGATCTTCCTCATCAACAGCTCGTCTGTAAATAGGTGTAACCGTGATGTACCCTTGCAGGAGGTGAGTTCAGAGTCTTTCTCTTCTACCATTTTGGCCACTCCTCCACTATACTTTTTCATTCAATGGAGTCCTTTGATGAAAGAAATTCTTCATGTTAATGTAACCTAATTTTAAAATATATTTATATATTTATCTGGCTGTACCAGGTCTTTAGTTGCAACATACAAACTCTTAGTTGTGGGATGTGGGATCTGGTTTCCTGACCAAGGATCAAACCTGAGCCCCCTGCATTGGGAGCAGAGTCTTAGCCACTGACCACCAAGGAAATCCCTAATATAACCTAATTTTGAACTTTAAGATTAGTGTTGCTTTGGGAATTCCCTGGTGGTCCAGTGGTTAGGACTCAGTGCTTTCACTGCCATGGCGCGGGTTCAATCTCAGGTCAGGAAACAGATTCCACAAACTGCAGGGTTGGCCAAGAAAAAAAAAATGTTAGTATTGTTTTTATACTCATTTAAAAAATATTTAAAAATAATAGGAATCTTATTATACTATGATCTGAAAATTTTGTTTTATCTTCCATATTTAAAACTTTAATACACCTTGAATTGATTTTTCTGTATGGTATGAAATAGAGGTGAAGGTACCTTTTTTCATATGGCTGCCCTATTGCTTAATCACTAATATTGAAAAGACTATTTTCAACATTACTCTGCACTATTACCTTTATCACTAATCAAGTGCTCACTAATCTGATTCAGTTATCTGTATTCTGTTTTATTATAGCTCTGTAGTAAGTCTTGATAACAAGTAGTGTAGGTTCTCCAACATTTTTTTTTTCCCTTCAAGACCATGGTGATTATTCTTGACCTTTTACTTTTCCAAACAATTTAAAAACTGGCTTGTCAATTTACAGAGAAAAAAAAAGTCTACCTAGAATTTTGCTTGTGATTACATTCAATCTNGTAGTGTAGGTTCTCCAACATTTTTTTTTTCCCTTCAAGACCGTGGTGATTATTCTTGACCTTTTACTTTTCCAAACAATTTAAAAACTGGCTTGTCAATTTACAGAGAAAAAAAAAGTCTACCTAGAATTTTGCTTGTGATTACATTCAATCTATATACTCCTTTAGGCAGAAACAATATATATACATTATTGAGTCTCCAATTACTTAAAATGATATGTCCCTCCATTTAATTTAGGCCTTCTTTAGATTATTATAGTAATGTTTGATAGTTTTCTTTGTAGAATCTTGTACACTTTTAAATTAAATATTTTGCTACGTATCTTCTTTTTCATCCTATTGTTTGTTACTAGAGTATAAAAATACAATTGGCTACTTTATATTGGCCTTGTATATAGCAACCCAAAAACATTGGTAAATTCACTTGCTATTTCCAATACTTTGAAAATACTTTTAGATTTCCCAGTTATACAGTCAGGTCATTTGTGCACAGAGATAGGGTGTTTTTTTCGTTTTAAATATCTTTCAGTTCTTTTTTTTTTTCCCTCAGCTTACGTTGTTTAGGACTTCTTATTAAATGTTAAATAGAAATGATGATAATAGACATTTCATTTTGTTCCTGATCTCAGAGGAATACTTTTCAACATTTCGCCATTAAATATGTTTGCTATACATTTTATATGTTTACCTTTTATCAGATTAAGAAATTTCCTTTATACTCCTAGTTAGATAAGAATATTTTTTTAAGAAAATTATGAATGAATGTTAGAATTGGTCCTGATTTTTCTGCATCTTTTGAAATGCTTTTCCATTTTGTACATCATATGACATTATTTTTTTAGTGTGCAAATTACATTGAAAGAAAAAACAAGGTGGCTCAGACAGTACAGAAGACCAGGTTCTATCCCTGGGTCAGGAAGACCACCTGAAGGGAATGGCTTACCCACCCCAGTATTCTTGCCTGGAGAATTCTATGGACAGAGGAGCCTGACAGGCTATACAGTCCATGGGGTTACAGAGTTAGACATGACTGAGCAACTAACACTTTCACTTTCAAATAAACTTTTATTTATGGTAGAACTCAGTTTGGTTGTGCTATTATCTTTATCTATCACTGAATTTAGTTTCTAATATTATATTTAGAATTTTGTTCATCTATATTAAATGTCCTTTTTTTCCCTTAATATTTCTTGAGAAGGAAATGGCAATCCACTCCAGTATTCTTGCCTGGAGAATCCCATGGACGGAGAAGCCTAGTAGGTTACAGTCCACGGGGTCACAAAGAGTCGGACATGACTGAGAGACTTCACCTCCACCAAGGATTTATTAATGAGACCATGCTGGATTTAAAAAACAAGTTGAAAACAATTTCTATTTTTCTATTCTTTGGAGGAATTATTTTAAGTATTTGGAATAATTCACCAGTGAAGCCATTTAGACCTGGTTTTGGGGAGAAGTGAATAAGATAGGAAAAGATGTATTAATAGTACACTCAATATTTAAAATAAATATAAAACTATTAAAATTTTGTTTCTTTTATAGTCAGTTTTAACAACTTGTGTTTTTTAACGAATTTGTCATTTTCCTCCAAATTTCAAATTCATTGGTATAGAGTTATTTATAATAACTTCTTATTCTTTTTTTAATGATTGCAGGAGCTTTATTCGTTCCTGAGACTGGTATTTTCTCTATTTCTATTACTTTCTAGAATCTATCAGTTTAATTAATTTTTACAGATTACCAGCTTTGGGCTTTATAATTTTTCTCTATTACTTGTTTATAATGTCATTCATTTCTGTTTTATTATTTTCTTCCTTCAACTTTGAGTTTGATATTCTGTTCTAGCTTTTTTATATGAAATTTTAGATAATTAACTTCAGCCATTTCCCCCTTAATATATATGTTTAAACTCTTGCCTGGAAAACCCCTGGACAGAAAAGCCTGGAAGGCTGCAGTCCATGGGGTCGCTGAGGGTCAGACACGACTGAGTGACTTCACTCTCACTTTTCACTTTGATCCATTGGAGAAGGACATGGGAACCCACTCCAGTGTTCTTGCCTGGAGAATCTCAGGGACGGGGGAGCCTGGTGGGCTGCCGTCTATGGGGTCGCACAGAGTCGGACACGACTGAAGTGACTTAGCAGCAAGGATACAAATTTCACTCTAGACACTGCTTTAGCTATATATCCCATGAGTTTCAATCTACCATGTCGTTTTTACTATTATTCAGTTTAAAATATTTTCTAATTTCTGCTTTAATTTCTACTTTGGCTTATAGGTCATTTATGAGTATGCATTTAATTTCCAAAGATTTGGGGGGTTTGTAGTGGTCTTTGTGATTATATTCTTTTTCATTATAATGTTATTTAAAGTATAATTAATGGGACCTTAGGAAATCTAATGTTTATTATGGTGATTGTTTTGCTTAGATCATGGAGTCAACCCATGGAGGGAGATGAGAAAGAGGACTTGGAGGTTTGACCAGTTTGGAAAGGGTTGGCTCTCTACAGTCTCTCTAGAACCTCTCTGATCCAGTAACTTGAAGGTGTATATATTGCTGGAGCAGCAATAGCCTTTCCATAGCACTAAAAGGCCATCAGACCTGACCTCTTGAGACTGAGTAACAACCCTTGGATTCTTGGACTTACCGTGACATGTGGACCCAGAAAATGAAAGACATTTTCAAAATAAGCAGGCATCATATTACTACTAAAAATATGTGATCTTAAGTTAATTCTCCAAGCTGGAAAAACAGGATATAATGTTTTTCATTTGATATCATATTTCACTTGATATTTAGGAGGCATGAGTATAGTTTAGTCTCCCCACTGTGTTAATAATATCCATAGTTGATATTTACTTAGCACTTTTACTATATCTCAGGCACTTTTCTAAGCATTTTGCCTCTGTTAACTCAATTAGTCCTCATACCTTTTTTCCACATTTTCAGATGAAGAAACTAAGGCACTGTGCTATTGAATGATTTGTCCAAGGTCATTCGGCTGCTGGTGGAGTCTGGATTTAAATTCAGGATGCCTGGCACTAGGGCTGATGCTCCTAACCATTGTGCATACTAATAACAAGTGCTTACTTGGAATTTTCTAGGTTGCATTCACATTTTAAGTGCTCAGTATATATAAATTTATTTAATCTTTATAATAACCCTATGAGGTAGGTTAGGTTCCCTTGGTGACTCAACAGTAAGGAATCTACCTGCAATGCAGCAGATGTGGAGCAGGAAGATCCCCTGGAAAATGAAATGGCAACCCATTCCAGTATTCTAGCCTGGGAAATCCCGTGAACAGAGGAGCCTGGTGGGCTACAGTCAGTGGGGTTGCAAAAGAGTCAGACAAGACTTAGCAACTAAACAACAACAAGGTAGGAAGTTTTATACCATTCCATCTTGTAGGTAAGCACATGAAAGCACAGGGAGGTTCAGTAACTTACTTAAGGTGACAGAGCTAGTGAGTGGCAGAGATGAGATTCAAACATGGGCAGTTTGACTGCAGAGCCTTTGTCTTCGCTGTTAGATACCACTGCCTCTCGAATCATATTGACTTATCAAAGACATCAGTGCGTGTTGTATTATCAAATTAACATTGACCCAGACTTGATAATTACATCAGTAATGATGAGGCATTTATTTCTGAATGGATGCTTTTCTCATAAGTAAAGTTCTTCCCAATTTAAAACAATTAAAAACAATTTATAGGCATAACAGAAATAATCTACAAATAACACTGTTTATGACAAATATGATTATATAAAAATACACATTATAGTCTTAGTTTGAATTCTATGACAAAAAGAAATGACTTATAGATAAGATCAACTGAGGGAAAGAAAACTTCAGTTTGCCTTAAGTTATGCACACAGGTTATTTTTTCCATGGCTGCCACCTGAATTATTAAAGGTTAAAAGTTAAACTTTGATGTTAAACCACTCAGACTTCATAAATATGCTGTAGTGACAAGGCTTATTCGGTGTTAGTTCCACATGAAGGGGAAAGGGTCCATTTTCATCCAAAGGTCACCTGTCTAATATCCAGGTAACTTAATGACTGCAAAGCTGAACAATCATCTTCCTACACATTACATTTTTTAAACTGTATAGTATATTATACAGTAATTGAAGTCCTTAACTTGCTTTTAAATTTTAGGAATAGAGCCTTCAGCCCTGTATCCAGTCATATTTGACTGAAGTAACAGTAAAAGTTAGTTAGTTAGTAAAAGTTAGTAAAAGTTAGTTTTCTACTAACTTTTCACTTTTGATCTTTGGTGTATGTTCACTACACTCATTTGTTAACCACAAAGGATATGCTTCTCCGAAGCAAGAATTAACACTGATTCAAACTGATTTTATGGAAAAGTCATTCCAGGGAGTAATTTGACATCCGAGTATTCATTGAATACAAGGACGACAATTTCTTTCAAAGACCTGGATGGATGATCTTTTAGATGTCCAGTTTTACATGCACATGAGTAGAACTTCTTAAGCCTAAAGGCACTCTTGTTTTTAATAGCATCTGAACATTTGTGCTAATGGAAGCATTGATCCCGTACTCTGGAATAAGTTGGGAAACAACACTCTAAATAGAAAGTACCCCTGTGACATATTGAGTTTAAGCAATGAATGTATTCCAGACTCCGAGAAGGCGATGGCACCCCACTCCTGTACTCTTGCCTGGAGAATCCCAGGGACGGGGGAGCCTGGTGGGCTGCAGTCCATGAGGCCGTGAAGAGTCAGACATGACCGAGCGACTTCATTCTCACTTTTCCCTTTCATGCATTGGAGAAGGAAATGGCAATCCACTCCAGTGTTCTTGCCTGGGGACTCTCAGGGACGGGGGAGCCTGGTGGGCTGCTGTCTATGGGGTCTCACAGAGTCGGACACGACTGAAGCAACTTAGTAGCAGCAGCAGTACTCCAGGCTATAAAGCAGGGATACAATACAATCATTACATAAGGCAAACAAGTGGAAATATTCCATATGGCTTCTTAGGCAGAAAAGAAAATTACCACTTCTAAAGAATTCTCAGTACGTCACAAAATTAAAGTCAAAGCAAACTGCTAAAATTGGGGAAATAAAAAACAGAATGTAAAAAACGGGAAAAAAGAAAAAGAAAATAACATACTTTGGAAACTGGTGCCATGGCAACTTCCAATAGCCAGAGTGCTTCAAGACAGAAAAAAAAAAACTCATTAAATTATTGTTATGGACCAAATGATTGTGTTCCCAACACCCCCAGCCCCACATCCACACACACAAAAATTTTACATGTTGAAGCCTTAATTCCCAATGTGATGATACTTGATTAAGGTTAGATGTGGTCATGGCGGTAGAGCCCTGATCTGACAGGCCCTTATAGAAAGAGACACAAGAGAGCAAGTGCTTCCATCCTTCTCTCTCCATATTTCTCTCTCTGCCACACAATGAAAAGGTGTTGGCTACAGGCCAAGAAGAAAACTGTCACCAAAGACCTGCATTGGCCAGCACCTTCATCTTTTGAATTATAAGCTTCCAAAACTGTGAGAATATTACTTTCCGCTCTTTAAGCCACCAAGTCTATGGTCTTTGTCAAGATAGCTTGGGCTAATATAATTGTTAAAAAACTACCTTTACTTTGTTGCAGTCAATGCAAAGTAAATCTGCTATGTCTCAGAAAGTGTGATTCTTTGTTTATCTGAAGGTCTTCAGAGCCTGCTTTTTTCTCAACTGGTTGTGGATCCTATAAATAGGAATAAATTATATCTTAATATACCTGTTTGTAAATTCTAGTATTCACTGATCTCTAAATTATGCCAACAAAAACAAATCCTTAGAAACTCAGTAAATCTCAAATACTTACAACAACAAGGTGCAAAAACCCTTTGTGCCTGTAGTTCTGAAGTATGTTCCAGCTCTGAAATCTTGTGATTTTTAAATAAAGTTTAATTTTTTATAATTTTAAGAGTGGATTTTCTTCACTCAGCATGTGTAACATCTGAACATTTTTATAGAAGTAAAGTGTAAGAATTAAGAATTACAGTACTTTTTCCTCATTTTATGCTTAGGATCATTTTAAGTAACAGGATAGCTTTACATTATCCTGAAACACTGGAATATTTCTTNATGGCACCCCACTCCTGTACTCTTGCCTGGAGAATCCCAGGGACGGGGGAGCCTGGTGGGCTGCAGTCCATGAGGCCGTGAAGAGTCAGACATGACCGAGCGACTTCATTCTCACTTTTCCCTTTCATGCATTGGAGAAGGAAATGGCAATCCACTCCAGTGTTCTTGCCTGGGGACTCTCAGGGACGGGGGAGCCTGGTGGGCTGCTGTCTATGGGGTCTCACAGAGTCGGACACGACTGAAGCAACTTAGTAGCAGCAGCAGTACTCCAGGCTATAAAGCAGGGATACAATACAATCATTACATAAGGCAAACAAGTGGAAATATTCCATATGGCTTCTTAGGCAGAAAAGAAAATTACCACTTCTAAAGAATTCTCAGTACGTCACAAAATTAAAGTCAAAGCAAACTGCTAAAATTGGGGAAATAAAAAACAGAATGTAAAAAATGGGAAAAAAGAAAAAGAAAATAACATACTTTGGAAACTGGTGCCATGGCAACTTCCAATAGCCAGAGTGCTTCAAGACAGAAAAAAAAAAAAAAAACTCATTAAATTATTGTTATGGACCAAATGATTGTGTTCCCAACACCCCCAGCCCCACATCCACACACACAAAAATTTTACATGTTGAAGCTTTAATTCCCAATGTGATGATACTTGATTAAGGTTAGATGTGGTCATGGCGGTAGAGCCCTGATCTGACAGGCCCTTATAGAAAGAGACACAAGAGAGCAAGTGCTTCCATCCTTCTCTCTCCATATTTCTCTCTCTGCCACACAATGAAAAGGTGTTGGCTACAGGCCAAGAAGAAAACTGTCACCAAAGACCTGCATTGGCCAGCACCTTCATCTTTTGAATTATAAGCTTCCAAAACTGTGAGAATATTACTTTCCGCTCTTTAAGCCACCAAGTCTATGGTCTTTGTCAAGATAGCTTGGGCTAATATAATTGTTAAAAAACTACCTTTACTTTGTTGCAGTCAATGCAAAGTAAATCTGCTATGTCTCAGAAAGTGTGATTCTTTGTTTATCTGAAGGTCTTCAGAGCCTGCTTTTTTCTCAACTGGTTGTGGATCCTATAAATAGGAATAAATTATATCTTAATATACCTGTTTGTAAATTCTAGTATTCACTGATCTCTAAATTATGCCAACAAAAACAAATCCTTAGAAACTCAGTAAATCTCAAATACTTACAACAACAAGGTGCAAAAACCCTTTGTGCCTGTAGTTCTGAAGTATGTTCCAGCTCTGAAATCTTGTGATTTTTAAATAAAGTTTAATTTTTTATAATTTTAAGAGTGTATTTTCTTCACTCAGCATGTGTAACATCTGAACATTTTTATAGAAGTAAAGTGTAAGAATTAAGAATTACAGTACTTTTTCCTCATTTTATGCTTAGGATCATTTTAAGTAACAGGATAGCTTTACATTATCCTGAAACACTGGAATATTTCTTATCCTGGAACTTCCATCTTAAGACAGCTAATTATAAAAACATCAGTGTCTGTGGAGTGTATTAAAGTATCATTGTCATCAGGCTGCCGTCCTGATCCATCTTATCCCTCTATCTGAGATATATAATTACACAGCAGCACTGACGCTACAGAAAATAGAATGTTTCCCACAGCCAAGGAAAGAGTCCTTCTTAGCACAGACAGGGTCAGTGACAAGCAAAGAATAAATTCACGTATGTCTTTTATAATCCAGATTACCTGAAGTTAAAGACCAAGGTTTTGGGTTTCTATTTTGAATATTGATATTGGAAGGACTTATGTTGAAGCCGAAACTCCAATACTTTGGCCAGTACTGATGCAAAGAGCTGACTCATTGGAAAAGACCCTGATGCTGGGAAAGATTGAGGGCAGGAGGAGAAGGGAATGACAGAGGATGAGATGGTTGGATGGCATCACTGACTCAATGGACATGGGTTTGGGTGGACTCTGGGAGTTGGTGATGGGCAGGGAGGCCTGGCATGCTGCGGTTGGTTCATGGGGTGGCAGAGAGTAGGACATGACTGAGCGACTGAACTGAACTGAACTGATTAGGATGAGGGCTGATTGCCAGTGGAGCCAGCCCTGTGATTGGAGGTTTCGAACTGAACAGTCCCATCTCTCCCCCTCCCATCATCCCCAGGAGAGGAGAGGCACTAGAGATAGAATTTAATCACCAGTAGTCAATGATTTCATCAGTCACATCTAAGTAGTGAAGCCTCCATTCAAACTCAGAAGGAAGGGGTTCAGGGAGCTTCCCAGCTGGTGAACACATGGAGATGCTGGTAGAGTGGCGCCCCATGCTTTGCCCTGTATGTCTCTTCCCCCTGGCTCCTCCTAAGTTATACCTTTCTGTGATAAACTGGGGATCTAGTAGGTGAAAAATTTCTCTGAGTTTGTGAGCCTTTCTAGCAAAACTAGAGCAGATGGTTGGATGACATCACCAAGTCAGCAGACATGTTTGAGCAAGCGCCAGGAGATGGAGAAGGACAGGGAAGCCTGGCATGCTGCAGTCCATGGGGTTGCATAGTCGGACACAGCTGAGTGACTGAACAACTAGCAAAATTCATCAAACCCTAAGAAGTGGCTGTGCAAACCTCTGGTTTATAGCAAGTCAGTAAGAGAAATATAGGTAATACTTGGACTTGGGAATGGAGTCTGAACTCCAAGGAGGGGGTCACTGGAAGCTCCAATCTAGCTAGTTGGTCAGAACCATGGGTAACAGCCTGGGTTTGCAAGTGGTGCCTGAAGTGTGTGCATGTGTGTGTGTAGGGAGGTGGTAATTTTGTAAGACTGACTGTGGAATCTGATGCTATCTCTCAATAGATAGTGACAGAATTAAGTTGAATTCTTGGATACACCCTTCTGATATCCAAGAATTGTTTGTTGATGTAGGGAATTTACCTCCCTCACCATTACATCGGGTCTCAGAACACCCAAAAAAATTCAAAAGGAATTTCATAAAGTGAAGTGGAATATGACATAAATATAGAAATAACTGGAAGTTTTTGAAGGAACATTAAATAACTGGAAGCTATCTAAGCATAGAAATAACATGATAATATCTCCAAATTTTAAAGCACATTTCTCTCATTACAGATGAGAAATGAATCAAAATTGGAAGAGAGCCATTTAGAAAGTTGGTGGCTGTCATCCCGGTCGGAGATCGATATTGATAGATAAGGGGATGGAGAAAGATGGTGAATTCAAGACATACCTTTGAGTAGAATAAGTACCTCCTGGGTTTATTTCTTGACTTTAGAAGATTAAGAAGACAATAGGAAAGAAATGTCTAGATTCTAGATTGAACAACTGGTTAATGGTGACATCATTTAATGAGATAGGAAATGCTGGAAGAAGAATAGGTTTGGGGATAAGGTTTAAGTATGCTGAGTCAGTTTTCAACAAGTTCAGTTTTGGTCGATATGACTGTGTTAGATGCAAAATAAGGCATAATGTCTGACCTTGAGGGTTCATAGTAAAAGAGAAAAACAGCACGTTATTCTGTTCAGCATAATGAAAGACTACATAAAGACACAAAATGTTGAAATAGGATATGTGAGGTTATGAATAAACTCTAAAATTCAATGACTTAACCAACAAGAATTTATTGCTCACTTATGTGAACTCTAATGCAGTTTCAGAGGACTTTCCAGAGCACTCCTACCCCCTCCCCAACATGTGGTGTATTTAGGCCATTTTCATCTTGTGGTTCTGCCATCTCATCACAAGACCTTCCTAGTTAACCGACAGAAGAGAGCTTTGGAAGGTCATGTGCCAGCTCTTAGGTGTTTCAGACCAGAACTGGCACATGTCACTACCATTCATGGCTCTTTGACCAGAAGTAGTCACATGGCCCCACCTCATTAGAAAGGAGCTGGAAAACACAGGGCATTGACAGACTACTCAGTGAGGAGCAAGAGTCTGGAATGAGAATAATTCAATCACTAGCTGGGAAAGTGGAGAAATCCTTCACAGGGGGGTCACATTTATGCTGGAAATTGAAGGAAGTCTAGAAATCGGCCATGTGATGAGTATAGAGGAAGGGCTTTGCTGGCTAAAGGAACATCATGTGTGCGGATGAACTCAAGGTGTTAACAGATGTCTGGGGAATGCAAGAAGACACTTGTAGTCAGAGTCTAGGGTTTCAGGGAAGTAGAAGAAGATAAGGTGATGATAAAGATTGGGGAGGGCATGAGTGTCATACTAAGGAGGGGGTATTCTGAGCTGTAGGCAAGGGTGAGCCACTGGTGGTTCTCAGGTAAATAAACCCCTGAATTAGATTGATGAGGAAAAACAACTAGAAAGAGGAGAGACTGGAGGTGGGAATACCATGTAGGAGACTGTCATAGAGTTCACAAAAGAGCCGAGGAGAGAAATCTACTCAGTAAACACAATAGGCAAGACTTGGAAAACCTCTGGCATGGGAGGGTGAGGTAGAAGGGACTATGGAGATGAACTTTGAGGTTTCCAACTTGGTCAGTTCAGAGGATAGTGAAGCTGTGAACAGAGACTGAGAAAACAGTCATTGGAACAGATACAACGGTAGAAGCAAAGCTTTCTTACAGTTACAGGTGTGAGATTCTATGAGCATCCTTTGCTGGAGCTGTTTTTCTTTTTTTAAGCAAGAACTGTTCTATAACTATGTTGTAACAATATTTTTCTTAAAAAAAAAAAAAAGTTGTGTCTACAGAAACACTGAAGGAATAGGCTTTGTTATTAGCTAAAACCACCCCTCTTATTTGAGTCTCAGCCCTATTTCTATCACCTACTAGATCCCGATGTGCTTGGACATGGAAGCATCTGGACCAACCACATTTCCTTATTTAAGCCAAAACAAGTTAACTCATCTGTGGCTTATCTCATATCCGCCCTGTCGATCTCATGGGAGGATATAGCCCTGATTATTAAAATAATGTGTAGAACACAAAAATAGCATGGAAAGGAGTTTCAGAACATGATTTTTATAGTTGCTTCTCAAAATAACTTCAACAATAACTTAATATAAGTTAATGTTTTGTGATGAAATTTTGCTTGGTTTTAATAAAGTATCTTTGTTATTCTTGGTTTTGCTTTTTTTTTTTTTAATGTGCATTCACTTAACTTGGGGGGAAACCTTTTTTTGTAATAAAAAGAGAAACGCTTGGATGCTGTTTTTTCCTCTGTAACTTGTGGTAAGCCACTTGACCTTTTGACAATTAAGCCCTTGATTGTGATACAGGATAATAATGTTCAACTCTCCTTATGAGAAAATTTTCAAAATTTATCTCATCAAAGGTGTTAAAACATTGTCGTGCCCTTACGTGACATGTATTGGTAAGTACTAATTATGAATAATTACTGTTGCTTAAAAGTAGGAAGTCAAGAAACACCTGGAGTAACAGGCAAATTTGGCCTTGGAATGCGGAATGAAGCAGGGCAAAGACTAATAGAGTTTTGCCAAGAAAATACACTGGTCATAGCAAACATCCTCTTCCAACAACACAAGAGAAGACTCTACACATGGACATCACCAGATGGTCAACACCGAAATCAGATTGATTATATTCTTTGCAGCCAGAGATGGAGAAGCTCTATACAG
>SJYV01010852.1:322398-351144 GCA_006410875.1 Neotragus pygmaeus | reverse complement strand
CCTTCCATAAAATTATTATGACAAAAAAAAAAAAAAAAAAACATGAAAATAGTTTGATTTTCTGGGCTAGTGGATTGTGGGTAATATTTCCTACTTTGGTGTTTTAGTGTTATTATGAAATCACGTAGTGAAGTAATTACATTTTTGAAATCTCTCTCTGCAGTAAGTCTCTCACATGGCAACAGTGATGGAGAGCCGTGGTTTGATGGGCATCTATGGGATTTTGTTAATGATGGTAAAATTCAGAGGAGAAAAGTCTGGTCTCGCCGCTCTAGGGCAGCTCACTCCTTCAAAAGACAGCTCGCCAGATAGCAGGAGGGGCAGGATTTCACCTCGAGTATGATGAAAATGACACCACCACCTGAAAGACAGAGCTCCAAACCTCCAGGTGTGATTCTAAAGGTGACTCTTCTGAAAAGCAAGCTTTGGGGACATTGGGACTCTATTTTAAAAATCACATCTTCCCCCCTACCACACCACCCCAGACTCTCTGGCCAAATTTCATGCCTATTTGAAGGGAGTACTGCAACTCCTACTTTATAACCGACCCAAATGTTCATGAGCTACATCTTTTCTTCCTATGCGGCAGCACAGTTGATTGCAGTTGGCTGGAAAAAAATCAAGTCTTTGCTAATGACTAAGGGTAACAAAATGGAAAAGCACAAAGCATAACTGAAAATCTAGGTCATCTCTCTTGTAAAATGCTGCTTCAGTTCAGTTCAGTTGCTCAGTCGTGTCCAACTCTTTGCAACCCCATGAATCACAGCACCCCAGGCCTTCCTGTCCATCACCAACTCCCGGAGTTCACGCAGACTCACATCCACCAAGTCAGTGATGCCATCCAGCCATCTCATCCTCTGTCGTCCCCTTCTCCTCCTGCCNGAGGGATTGGGGGCAGGAGGAAAAGTGAACGACAGAGGATGAGATGGCTGGATTTCATCGTGGACTCGATGGACCTGAGTTTGAGTGAACTCTGGGAGATGGTGATGAACAGGGAGGCCTGGCGTGCTGCAATTCATGGGGTCGCAAAGAGTCAGACACAACTGAGCGAGTGAACTGAACTGAAACATACATATATATACACACATTGGAGAAGGACATGGCAACCCACTCCAGTATTCTTGCCTAGAGAATACTATGAACAGAGGAGCCTGGTGGGCGGTTATCCACGGGGTCGCACAGAGTCAGACATGAATGAAACGACTTAGCATGAATGTATGCATTGAAGAAGGAAATGGCAAGCACTCCAGTATTCTTGCCTGGAGAATCCTAGGGATGGAGAAGCCTAGTGGGCTCCCATCTGTGGGGTCACACAGAGTCGGATACAACTGAAGCGACTTAGCAGTAGCAGCAGCATATACACACATAAGACACGGTTCTGAGTATTTATTGGGCAAATGTGTTTGGCTAGTTTATAACTTTCCTGACCATAATTATATTAGATTTGAAAAAGTAAAGTTCAAATAATACTTCTCAGCTTTATTTGTATATTACTAAAATAATAAGCTAATAAATTGGTTCATATAATAATAAAATATTATCAGAACATTAAAGTAATGAAATTATTAACAAAGTTTCACAGCATCACTACTAGAATGTTCCTTTCTGGTTGATGCTCACAGATAATTATACACATTTGGCATGATTATTCCATTAGTTAGGAAAGCACCAGATTCTACTAATATTCAGCACATATGTCTCAGTTTGCTTACAAGGATAGCATGAAATATTTGTTAAATGCCTTGTTAATATCCAAGAACATGATGTAGTTTCCACTGCCACATGTTAAATAACATTACTGAAAAGGAAAAGATAAATGTGAAATGAGACGATCTTAGGGTATATTTTTATATATAACTTTCGTAATTAGAGCACATTCTTTTGGGTCCTTTGAAGTTCTTCATCACATACTACTCCAAACTCACATTTTTATCCTAAAAATGTGCTTATATTTATATTTTAAACTGGCAATTAAAGCTTTACTCTGGTTACTTTCAAAATTGATACAACAGAATATAATTTTCAATTTTTCTAGCTTTAGAATAACGACAATGAAAAATACCCAAATGCACAATGCAAGAAAATAATTTCCTACAGTGAAAATACTTTATAAAGTATGAGACATAACAACAGTTTCCCTGCCTGAAAGGCAAACCGTCCCAGCCTTTAAGTTTCATGAAGACATCACACTGGGAATGAAATCCCCCACAAGAATGAGGACCATCAGATTCTATGGAAATCTCTCTATTAATGTCACAAAGGTGTGTTTTCAGCCTAGTGATACCTTGTCTTGGTTCGGGAGATCTGGATAAGTGCCTTGTGCCTTTCTGCCCAAGGAACTGGTAAAAACCACAGACCACAGGTAAGTGATTACTATGATAATACATTCAGGATCATTCAAAAGTCCTTTCTTCTCTCTCTACACTTTCTCCACTTGATAGTCCCAAAATGAAAGACTCTAGCCAAGCCTAATCTTCAGAACTAAAACTCTGCATGTCAGATTTACATTATTAAGGTTTCTTCTTTGGATTCATGCAGTCAGATCTATTTGATATGTCCTATTTTCTAGGACATCCCTCTAAATTCCAATCATTCCATTGTCAGTAAAAGCAACACCATCTTTACCCAAGTGCTTAAGTTATTAATTCAGTAATCCTTTCTATAGTCACCTTCTTCTCTAACTGTTCTGTTCAGTTCAGTTCAGTCAGTCAGTCGTGTCTGATTCTTTGTGACCCAGTGAATCACATCACGCCAGGCCTCCTTGTCCATCACCAACTCCTGGAGTTCACTCAAACTAATGTCCATCACGTCGGTGATGCCAACCAGCCATTTCATCCTCTGTCGTCCCCTTCTCCTCCTGCCCCCAATCCCTCCCAGNCCTGGAAGCCACAACTGCTGAGTCCTCTGTGCCACAACTACTAAGCCGGCATGCCTTAGAGCCCATGCTCCGCAATGAGAGAAACCACTGCCACGAGGGGCCTGCACACCCCAGCTGGAGAGTAACCCCCACTCGCCACAACTAGAGAAAAGCCTGTGCCACCACAAAGACCCAGCACAGCCAAAAAGAAAGAAATCAATAAAATTATTTTTAAAAATGAATGCATACCTTATTGTACTCCTCTTTTTGGATCTTTCTCCCGAATATGTATCATCTTCTTAATGAGATACTTTGGTGAAAAAATGAGTTTTGTAGAGTTTAACAAGGTCCAGTGAGGGATTTTAATACAAAGAATTGGTTATGTAGGTGATGGAGGCACTGACAAGCCTCATAGGGTTGGTGGGCAGCTCGGGTAACAGCAGGGGCAATGGGAGGGGGAAGGCTTACCAGAGCCGAGAGGCCAGGGTCAGGCAGGAGGAGGATACAAACAAAGTAGGGAGTGTCCAGCGGGTGCTAAGACCCCAGAGGAGAGGGTCACTCCAGAGCAGCTGCAGGTATAGGAAACGCACAGTGACTGCTGGAGATATCACTGTTTTTCACTAAAACAGTGAAAAAGAGAAAAATACCTTGGCTTCTCCCTCCCTCGTACCCTTCAGTCTCTTCCCAGAGCCGTCCATTTGGGTGAACCTCAGAGGAGCAGTTAGCAAGGGGGCCTGGGAAATGTAATTCCTTGTGATACAGAGCAGAGCAGGGGAACAGAGGGAAAATGGGTATGAGAACAGAAAAGGTAGCCCAGAGCACATTTCTCACCTTCCATTTTCAGGGAACTAAATCAATAGTGACTGCATTATTTATTGTTATGAAACAATAATAATACCTCATGGGATTTAAAACTACAGCTAGAATTAAATTATGTGATGATAATCATTAAATTATACAGTATTTTAAGTAAGGTAGTAAGAGGGAAAATGAAGATCAAGTATTTTAAGGTCTTTCCATTATCTGGGAAGTTAAGTTATAATTTGTATCAGATATTTTAAAATGTCAACAATGGCTTAACATTGCTAATCATTAGGGAAATGCAAACCAAAATCACAATATCACTTCACATCCATTAGGATGGCTATTACCCACCCCCCCGCAAAAAAAAACCCAGAAAATAACAAGATTTGGTAAGGATACAGAGAAAGTGGAAACCTGAACATTATTGCTACTGCTAAGTCACTTCAGTCCTGTCCGACTCTGTGCCTGCGACCCCAGAAATGGCAGCCTACCAGGCTCCTCTGTCCCTGGGATTCTCCAGGCAAGAACACTGGTGGTAGGAATGTAAAATGGCACAGCTGCTATGGAAACAGTATAGCTTCCTCAAAGCATATACTGAAAATGAAGAAAAACTGAGTTAATTATTGGTGTAAACATCATGCACACAAAAATTTTAAGAACAACAAATTACTCTACCATATTTAACAGAATATAGGAGAAAGGCAGATGTCTGTGACAACAGATGTCCAAGAAAAACATTTGGTAGAATTCTATACTCACTCACAATTTAAAAAAAGAGAAACTCCTATGAACTAGACTGGAAAATAACTTTCTTTCTTCCTCTCGCCCTTCCTTTCTTTCTTTTTTGGCACACTGCAGTGTATGGAGGGAGATCTTGGCTTTCTGACCAGGGATTGAACCTAGGGGCCCTGTGGTGGTAGCACAGAGTCTTAGCCACTGGACCACCAGAGAAGTCCACTGAGAATTTTCTTAATACAATGTAAGATATCTAACAAGAGCATATAGCAAACACCTAACTTAATGGTGGGGGATGTTCAAAGCTTTCCCCCTGAGATCTGTAACAAATAAGGAAACCATTCTTACTACTTCTATTCAGCATAGCCCTGAATGCATAACCACTGCAGAAAGATAATAAAAAGAAATAAGAACCAAACGGGTTGGAAATAAATAAATAAAACACACCTTGTTCAGATATGCCATGATTTTGTATCTAAAAATATCCAAAAGAAATGCTGATAAACTATTATAATTAATAAAAGAATTTTACAAGATTTCTGATTACAAGGTCAATATGCATAAATCAATCATATTTCCCTATGGGAACATTAGAAAATAAATACTAAAAAAGACACAATATCAAGAAAATCATCAAATTACACAGGAATAAATCTTATGAAGGAAAGATGTTTACATAGAAAACTTTAAAATATTCTTAAGAGAAATTAAAGAAGCATAAATGGAGAGATATGCCATGTTCATGGGTTAAAAGAATCAACATTGCAAAGTTATTTTTTACCCAACTAACCCAAAGATTCAGTGTAATCTCTTATCAGAAATCCCAATGGCTTTTTATTTCATGGAAATTGATGAGCCTATTCTAAAATGTATGAAGAAATGCAAAAGACAATTATACAATAACCAAAAAATCATGAAGACAAAGTCGGAAGATATATACCCTTGGATATCAAAATAAAGCTACAATCATAAAATGATGTAGCATTGACACAGAATAGACAAATAGACTGAACATAACAGAGAATTCAAAAACAGAATCAAACATTTATAGATTCTTCATTTATGCCAAAGCAGCATCACAACATAGTGGAGAAAGAATAATATTTTCAAAAAATGATCCTACAACAGTATCACTTAGGAAAAAGTAAATACTGACTTCTATCTCATACTATCAACAAAATTAATTCTAGGTGAATTAAAAGCGCAACTATGAAAGATGAAACAATAGTTTCAAGAAAGCAATTTAGAAGAATATTTTCAAAATCTTGAGGTCATAAGTGAGACACAAAGTGTGCTAGCCATAAAGGAAACCATTTATAAACTGGAATACATTAGGAACCTGTCTTCATCACCAAAGACAACATTAAGACAGGAGGAAAAAGCAAGCCACAAACTGGGAGGAGCTGCTGATAAACCAACTTGTATCCAGAATCTATAAAGAACAACATATCAATAAGACAGAGAAAGAACCTAACAGAAAAATTGGAAAAAGATTTACGATTTCAAAATGAAGATATTCAAATGTATAATGTATAGTAAAAAGACAACTATAAGAAAATTTGTAGCACCATTATTCTTATTAGCCCCAATCTATAAACAACCAGATGGCCACAAAAATTATGATAAATAATAATTATTATTGCTTTGTTTTTCAGTCGCTAAGTCGTGTCTGACTCTTCAACCCCATGGACTGCAATACACCAGGCTTCCGTGTCCTGCACTATCACGAGCTTGCCCAAATTCAAGCCCACTGAGTTTTGATGCTATTTAACTATCTCATCCTCTGTCACCTCCTTCTCTTCCTGCCCTTAATTTTTCTGAATAGGATCTTTTCTAATGAATCAGCTCTTCACATCAGGTGGACAAAGTATTGGAGCTTCAGCTTCATCATTAGTCCTTCCAATGAATATTCAGGGTTGATTTCCTTTAGGATTGACTGATCTCCTTGCAGTCCAAGAGACTCTCAAGAGTCTTCTCCAGCACCACAATTTGAAAGCATCAGTTCTTCAGTGCTCAGCTTTCTTTATGGTCCAACTCTCACATCTGTACCTGACTTCAGGAAAAGCCATAGCTTTGACTATATGGCCCTTTGTCAGCAATGTGATGTCCCTTTGTTCTTATAAAACTAATATATACTAATATTATTATACACTATAACATATATATTAAGTGTAGTTAACATAAATTATATTCATCCATACAATAGAATATAACAGTTAAAAAGAACAAATCCTTTCTACATACAACATGGATGAAACAAACATAATAGTCTGGGTGTTTATGTGATATGTTTTCAAATCTGTTGCAATATTTATCCCTATGGCTGCCTAAACTTTTCCATCTTCGTCAGTGGGACCCCTTTCCGTTAGGCTTCTGAGTTCTTTTGACACATTCTTAGCAATCTCAAAGCATTCCTTGCAGTCTAAGACAAGATTTTCAAGCCTGTCCTGTACATTCCCTGTCCTACACCTGAAATTAATTCTTTTCCAAAAGCATCATTGTTACTTTTAGTACAAAATATTTGGAGATCATAATCTCAGTGTTAACAGTGCTCATTGATGCTGGCTTGTTAAATGCATTTAGGCCCATTCAGTGGACAAAGCTAGGTGGCTATTTTTAGGCCACCAAAGATATATATATATATAAAACACATATATAAACTTTGAGCGTCCCTATATGGCCTATGTAACAGGCTTTCTGAATTTTGTGTTATCATTTCCTTTTTATTAATATGTATCTTTAAACAATGTATTGTTTAGTTCTTCAGTTTTGAAACGTTATATAAATGGAATTATATTGCAGTTATTTTGTGACCTTTGGAAGGTTTTGGGATTCTTTTTTTTTTTTTTGGTCAGCATTAAGTTTGTGAGATTTACCCATGTTAAAACGTTCACTTTCATTACTCTGTATTATTTCATTCTCTGAATAAACACCATTTATTTATCTATTCTCTCAAAGATGCAAGTTTGGGCCATTTCAAGTAATTTACTCCAGTGAACAAAGTAATTATGACCACCTGGTGTGTTTAGTCTCTTGGTGCACTCATGCAAGAGTTTCTGATTTCCAATAACTGAGAAGTGAAATTTCTGGATTCTAAGATCTAATCCCACTTTTGGTCTCAGCTAACCTGAAAGGCCTTCATCAAGGTTCCAAAGCCGCCACGGTGACGGATGGGTGATTTTCCATTCTCGTTATGCTTGGCTCCTCAGCAGTTTCCAACTCAGCTTTTCCTTCCCTGGATGCTCTGCTCGGGTTAGGATAGCGCAGTCCACTGACATTGCTCACATTCCAATGGTAGCTCCTTCCTGGTCTATATTTCCAGCTCCTCCTAATCCACTCTACCCCCACCTCTCAACACAGAGTTCCTGGGAATCCTTCCTGAGCCCTTTCTTTTTCACTCTCTACTCATAATTTCTCTAGGTGGATGCATCCATTTCTGTGACTTTAAATGCCAGTTATTTGTTTTGGACACTGATTTTTTGGTCCTCAGCTTTCCTCTCTGAACTCCAGTTGTATGGTTAACTGCTCAAATGACTCAGAGTCTTCTCAAAGTTAGCATGTTTGAAGTGAATATATAAAATTTCCTCCATATATCCTAGTCTACTCAGACTCCCTCATCCTAGTAAATAGGATACTAGTCTTTCAGTTGCTACAGCCAGAAGCCTGGGACTGACTCTTGATGCTTCCCTTTCCTTCACCCCCACACATCTAGTCCATCACTATGAACTGTGGGTTCTGTCTCTAAAATATATCCTGAATCTGAACATGCTTCTCCACCTTTATTGCCACTACCCTACCCGAACTACTTTCATCTTTCACCTGCGCTTCTGCAATACCATAACTGATCATAAACACTTCTGTTTTTATAATCCTTCAATTTATTCTTCCTAGAGAAGCTGGTCCAGATGCTTCAGTTACACAGGCCTCTGTCAGTTTTTTTGTAACATGCTAAGACTTTTGCCTTGTAGGGCCTTTGCACTTGCATTGTCTCTGCATGCATTGCTCCTCTTGGATTTCCCATGAATGATTTCTTTTGATCATTAGGGTCTCAGCTTAAAAGTCCCCAACTCAGAATGGCTTCAAAAAGAACACAAATAACAAGTGTTTGTGAGGATGTGGAGAGAAGGCAAACCCTCATACGCCATTGATGGGAATGTAAATCAGCACAGCCGCCTCCACAGAATGGAGGTTTCTCAAAAAACTAAAAACAGAACTACCATATGACCCAGCAGACGCACTCCTGGGTATATATCCAGGAAAAACAAAAACATGAATTTGAAAGGATACATATACCTGCAATGTTCGTAGCAGCATTATTTACAATTGCCAAGATATGGAAACAACCGAAGTGTCCATCAACAGATGAGCAGATAAAGCAGATGTGGTGTATCTCTAGTGGAATACTACTCATTCATTAAAAAAGAATGAGAAGGTACTATTTGCAGAAACAAGGATAGACTTGGAAAGCATTATTCCGGTGATATAAGTCAGACAGAGAAAGACAAATACTGTATGATCTCACTGTGGAATCTATAAAACACAACAAAGTAATGACTATAACAAAAAAATAAGCAGACTCACAGATATGGAGAACAAGCTAGTGGTTAACAATGGGGAGGGGAGCAATTTAGGCGTAGGGGACTAAGGGACACAAACTATTCTGTATAACACGAGTTACAAGGATATATTGTACAACACAGGGAATATAGTCAATATTTCATAACTATAAACGGAGTATGTTGTTGTTGATGTTGGTTAGTCGCTCAGTCTTATCCAACTCTTTTGCGACCCCCATGGACTGTAGCCCACCAAGCTCCTCTGTCCATGGGATTCCCAGGTAAGAATACTGGAGTGGGTTGCATTTCCTTCTCCAGGAAATAAATGGAGTATAACCTTTAAAACTTGTGAATCTATATTGTACACCTGTAAGTTACAGGTGTTGTACCTCAGTTATACTTTAATTTAAAAAACAGAAGGAAAAAAAAAAGTCCCAAGTTAGAGAAGACTTCTCTGACTTCTCTATTTAATTAGTTCCACTCCAATATCTTCTTCTCAGTACCCTAGTTCCTTTAAAACACGAATCACAATTTGTAAAAATATATTGTAGAAAGATGTTTGCAGTCTGTCTCCACCACAAGACTATAAGGTCCAGGAGAATAAGAGTTTTGTTCGTCTTTTTTTCTGTTGTACCCCAGCATCTTGCAAGCTCAGCCCCATTTTGTTAAGTTGTCAAGTTGACAAAAGTTGTCTAGTTTTATCGTGTCAAGTTACTAAAGCTTGACCGTTGTGAATAAGACCCATACCACATCCTCAGGTTTGCCAAAGTGAATAATTTATTTGTAAAATATTCATCAACCTTGACAGTAGATGCCAAAAGAATTCTATGTGATTGTGGTAATTTCCTGAATAAATTCCTGTCTGACTCTATCTGTGTTAATACTTGGTTTCCTTAGTAGAGGGTATTTGGTGGTGGCTTCCGAAATGCCATTAAAACCTTGTTTAAAATCCCATCAAACTTTTTAGCTTAGCCACACGGCACTGATCAAAAGTTTTGTCTTGAGGAAATGAGCAATCCTTTTTCCTGACCTGGAGTCCACCTGAACTGCCACCAAGAGTCTCTTTGTTTGGTTGGGTGGGTCCAGCTTGATGAATGAATAGCCCCTTTATCAAAGAACAATAGCATAGAAGACCTAGGTCACTAATGAGTTGAGAGGTGTTAATCTCCTTGCAGGTAATTATTTCCAGAAATCTAACAACTACTAGAATGTTTCTACCTACCATGGTTCTAGAAATTTAGCCAACACACTTAAAATGTTTTTAAAACTTGTTAAAGATTTCAGTTTTCGGCTGCACACAATTTCAGAAATCATGGTTTCATATTAAAACTAGTAAGTAAAACAAGTAGTAAATATTTTTCTTGAAATTGTTTTGAATTTATGGTTTAGAATCTGAGAGAAGGCTTTCATTGATAAGTTTAATTCACTTTCAGATCAAACATGGGGAACAGATACACTGATCAAATGTGTGGTTTACCATGAACACTTTTAACATCTCTCCACCTGAAGTGATATGTCAAACCTACCGAGATGCTGCTGTGACCTGCAAATGTTTACTTCAAGAAGTTAAACATCAGAGCTTGTGCAGGGGTTAATCAACAGTCTATTTCTAATAACTTGCTGACAAAGGCAACTTTATTCTATGTGTTTCTAAAAACCACCAAAGTTATTTACCGTAACTTTGCAGTGAAAACCAAACTGTTCATGGCCTCGATGCCCTGAGAAGCCTAGAGTCCTTAGAAACCAAAAGTAAACCTTAAAATGGGAAAAATAACGTTCAAACTTGATCTTCCTCTAAAATTTACGGTGGCAGGTAAAGCAAACTGGGGATCCTCCCCACACCTCCTTGTGAACTGGAACATTTCATGCTGAGCAAATTTTGCGTGGTAACACACCACACTGAATTTAGCTCATATCTGAAAAATACCACAACTATGCTCCATTGTTTGTTCATGTTTACTTTCTGGCTAGAAGAACTTCCAAAGAGTATTCATTTCCTCTATCTCTCTTAGGCTCTGGACCTTTGTTTCTTGCAGTATAGCTTTGTGTGGTGGGATTTAGGTTGAGTTTTGAATGCCGAATAGGCATGATTAGATTTATCTTTAAAATACATTTTGAAAATACTGTCCATATCTTACTGTTTTACTGTAAAATCCCAGTCCATTTTTACACAAGATTTCTAGATAAACTGATTTAAGGTTTAAGACCTGAGACCTCAGATTACAAAAAAAAAGAAAAGAAAAGACAACAGAAAACCCCAGGAGCTTGTCATTTCTGATTTAATTTTGTTATTGTTTAGATATTATACCAGATCCTATTAGGTAAGACTCTTTGTTCCTCTGCTTCGCCTGGCAGTTTTCAATTGAAGTCTCAGATGGCTTTATGCTCCTAAGCTGGTCTTCAGTTTCCCTTCTGGTAGTAAGCAAGATATGTCCGTGGAGCAACCCAGCTTCTCACACTGACATAGGGACAGCTGAAGCTCTCTGATGAGGTATATGGTACCTAATGCAATATCACAAAGATATTAGACAGTAGCAGCCTCCAAAAATGGGTTTTCTGATTGGCAACATTTCCCTCTGACATTTCCATCTGTGTTTAAGTACATAATTTAATTTTTAAGTTACCCAAATCAAAAAATACAAGAACAAAAAGAAAGAAAATTTCTTCTGTGAAAAGTAAGTTGAATGCACTGGAAACTTGCAATAAGATCGAATCACTTCAACTTATTTAGTTGTCAGATTTTGTTGTTGCTTAGTCGCTGAGTCATGTCTGACTCTTTTGTGATCCCATGGACTATAGCCAACCAGCCTCCTCTGTCCTTGGGATTTCCTAGGGAAGAGTACTGGGGTGGGTTGCTATTTCCTTTTCCAGGGGATCTTCCCAACCCAGGGATCGAACCCTTGTCTCCTGCTTTAGCAGGCAGATTCTTTACCACTGAGCCACCTGGGAAGCCTACGTTGTCAAATTAGATATAGGTTAAACAATAAAAAGTTTAACTGACATTAAAAGGTCTGAGAACAGTAAATTCCGTGGCGGTCCAGTGGTTAGGGTTCTGTGCTTTCTCTGCCGAGGGCCTGAGTCAGGGAACTAAAATCCTACAAGCTGGGCAGTGCTGCCAGAAAAAAAATGTTTTTAAATCTGAAAAGCAAACACCTCAAACATAGTAGAGCCGCCACCTCACCCTAAGAGTTACTGCTGTGGCCATCAGGTAGGTCAGTTAGGTGGAGGTCCTTAAAAGAGAGTCTACTTTAATGTTGACTTATGCCATCTTTATGGTATTCCTTATTTTTTAAATATATCATGGGTGTAACAAAGTGTGTCAAAGAAATGGAATTGAACAACAATGTAAGAGAGACTCATGCATGACTTAATTACGATAATAAAAATGGCAATAAAATATCCCAAAGAAAATGCTATAATCATTTTATGATTGTTAAACACTCAATCAGTTTTTAGTTACAAATAATAGAAACAGAAACTGACTTCGGATATTTAAGCAGTTTATTAAAAGAAAATTTTAAAAGATATTGGGTTAAAGCACATGAATTTTATGGTATGTAAACCACAGACTGATAGAGCTGCAACAGAGGATATGGTGTGTGTTCTCAGTCGTGTCTGACCCCACCAGGCTCTCCTGTCCATGGAACTCTGCCCAGGCAGAATACTCTCCTGTCGAGGCAAGAATACTTTCTGTTCAGTCACTGAGTTGTGTCTGACTCTTTGCGACCCCGTGGACTGCAACATGCCAGACGTCTCTGTCCTTCACTATCTCCTGGAGTTTGCTCAGATTCATGTCCATTGAGTCTGTGATGCTCTCTAATCATCTCATACTCTGCCACCCCCTTCTCCTCCTGCCTTCAATCTTTCCCAGCATCGGGGCCTTTTCCAATGACTCATCTCTTCACATCAGAGTACCAGAGCTTCAGCTTCAGCCCTTCCAATGAATATTCAGGGTTGATTTCCTGTAGGATTGACTGGTTTGATCTCCTTGCAGTCAAGGGACTCTCAAGAGTCTTCTCCAACACCACAGTTCAGAAGCATCAGTTCTTTGGTGTTCAGTCTTAATGATCCAACTCTCACATCCACACATGACTAATAGAAAAACCATAGCTTTGACTGTATGGGCATTTGTGAACAAAGTGAGGTTTTTGCTTTTTAATACATTATCTAGATTTGTCATAGCTTTCCTGCCAAGAAGCAAAAGTCTTTTAATTTCAGGCTGGGAATAGGCACTGGATTCTGAATGGAATGGAATCTTCAGTTGTTCTGTATGATGGGGTGAGGTGGGGCTCCAGCCCACACCAAGTCATTCTACCCCTGATCATTCCATTCTTATCTGTCCTTCATTAGTTACCCTCTGATTCTAAGTTCTTTGAAAGATATTAACTTTTCAAGGCTACAAGATAAAATGAATTACATTTATAAGTCAAACTAGAAATGCTTTGAACTGGGGTTGCTCAGTTTTCCAAATCTCCACTACTGCATTCTTCCCTGGCCTTCTTGAAGATGGTTTTTGTTATCTAAACATGCAAAAGCCAGCACAAGATATTCAATGATTCAAGTTTTTCAGCATTTATAAGGCAAAGACGTGACCACACTTCCATTCACCTCAACACTCACACATTTCCCCCGCTCTTGCTCTCTCTGGGGGCAAAGAGAAGGAAATGGAGAAATACTGGCTTAGGTCAAGCATCATTCCTTATCTAAAACGTACCTCGTTCCCCCTTGCCTTAGTGTTTGGCAACAAATGCAGAAGAAAGATGGCTGGATGACTCCCTGGGACAGTGCTTCTTCAGGGCCTTCCCTTGGACTCTAGGTTGCTCCGTCAGCCCACATCTGGCTGGAGTCCCAGGCCACCCAGCGCTCTGGTACCTCTCACCCAGCAGCAGTTGTTCCAATTGTTGAGCCTTCCAAACCTGCAACTAGCAAGTTGACTTAGGAAATGTCCCTCAGTAAAACATGCTTATGGCTTAGACTTTTAATACATATGAGATGAATCCAAATTGAAAAGTATTCCAAAGGACATAGGATTTGCAATTCTTAGTGTTAGGGAGCAAATATACTACTGTTAAGAGTTTGGAGGCTTCCCTGGTGATCTGGTGGTGGTTAAGAGTCCGCTTTGCAATGCAGGGGACACCAGTTCGATCCTGGGTCCAAGAAGACTCCACATGCTGCAGGGCAATAAGCCCATGTGCCACAGCTACTGAAGCCCACTCTCCCTAGAGCCCATCCTCCGCAGCGAGAGAAGCCACCATAGTGAGAATCCCACACACCGCAAGGAACAGTAGCCCCCTCTCGCCCCCACCAGAGAAGCCTGCCTGCAGCTATAGAGACCCAGCACAGCCAAAAATAAGCTAATTATTCATTAATCAGTAAATTAATTAATAAAGCTGAGTGACTTCCCTTTCACTTTTCACTTTCATGCACTGGAGAAGGAAATGGCAACCCACTCCAGTGTTCTTGCCTGGAGAATCCCAGGGACGGGGGAGCCTGGTGGGCTGCCGTCTATGGGGTCGCACAGAGTCAGACACGACTGAAGTGACTTGGCGGCAGCAGCATACACACATGTATATAGGTACACATGTACGTCTGTCATAGAGCCGAATTTATGGAGTGTGGACTTAGACAATCACACCAAAGTGTATTTTTTATTAAATTAAATTAATTAATTTGTTTATTTTTGGCTGTGCTGGGTCTTCATATGAATATTGTATAGGAACAATATGCATAGGAATATTACTGAGCCATGAAAAGGAAAGAAACTTTTCATTTGCAGCAACGTGAATGGACTTGGAAGACATTATGCTGAGTGAAATAAGTCAGACAAAGAAAGACAGATACCATATGATTTCACTTGTATGTGGAATCTAAAACATAAAACCAATGAACAAACATAAATAGAAACAGGTACAGATTCAGAGAACACACAGAAAACAAGTAGTTGCTACAGAGGAGGAAGGTGGAGAGAGGAAAGAAATAGGTGAGGGAAATTAAGAGGCACAAACTTCTAGTTGCAAAATAAGTGAGTCATGAGTATGAAATGTACAGTGTGAAGAACATAGCCAGGGCCTATGCAATATCTTTGTATGCTGACATATCATAGATGGACTTATCATGGTGATCATTTTGAAATGGATGGAAATATCAAATCATTATGTTGTGTTCTAAGGACTAACATAGTGCTGTAGATCAATTATACTTCAAAACAAACAAACATAGGAAAAGAGATCAGATTTGTGGTTACCAGAAGCATGGAGTAGGGGAGGATGAAGGTGAAAGGTACAAACTTCCAGTTGTAAGATAAATAAGATAACACTGCTGTATGTTATATATGAAAGTTGTTAAGAATGAACTGCAAGAATTCCTATTACAGAAAGAAAAGAAACACCTCTGTTTCTTGTTCTGTATCTACATGAAATGATAGATGTTCACTAAACTTACTGTGATAATAGTCATTTCATGATATATGTAAGTCAAATCATTATGCTGTACACCTTAAACTTACAGTGTCGTATGTCAATTATAGCTCAATAAAACTGGGAGAGGAAAAAAAATCTGATTCTGTGACTCAAAACCAGAATAGGAAACTCACTTGTTTTACCACGGTTTATCTATTATTGGTAATTTTTTTTTTAAAGCGTGAGGATTTATTGGCTCATATAATTGAAGAGACCAGAGGTAGTTACAAATTTCAGGCATGGTTGATTCAGGGCTCTGGTTTTCTTTCTTTCAGCTTTTATCTGTACTGGCTCTGTGCTCAGACTGGATCCCTTTGTGGTTGTAGCAGAGATCTCAGTAGTAGGGCTACATGTTGAAAATCTTATGATTTCCCTGGAGGCTCACTGAATAGCTTTACTTTCCTTCAGAATTATACAGATGCTGTATAATTACATAAATAGCATTGGTGTATTTGACAAATGGTTCTTCAAAGCATCAAAGTGCTGAAGCACTGAGTTCCGGTGCTGAATGATGAATAAGGGTTAAGTCACCAGAGGGGCCGTGGACATCCTCATTGTCCAGGGCATGGGGTCTCTTCGAGTTGAACAGTTCTGCTCATCACGTGTCAGGGGAGCAACCAAGCCTTTGCTCATTTGGGAGTCCCAGCACTCAGGGTTAAGCCTTCTTGCCCTACCATATGGCCGGTTTTCTTCAGAGNCCAATTTGCGTTGGTTCATGGACCTAATATTCCAGGTTCCTATGCAATGCTGCTCTTTACAGCATCAAATCTTGCTTCTATCACCAGTCCCATTCACAAGTGGGTATTGTTTGTGCTTTGGCTCCATCCCTTCATTCTTTCTAGAGTTATTTCTCCACTGATCTCCAGTAGAATATTGGATATCTACTGACCTGGAGAGTTCATCTTTCAAGGTCGTATCTTTGCCTTTTCATAATGTTCACGGGATTCTCAAAGCAAGAATACTGAAGTGGTTTGCCATTTCCTTCTCCAGTGGACCATATAATGTCAGGCCTCTCCACCATGACCTGTCCATCTTGGGTGGCCCCATATGTCATGGCTTAGTTTCATTGAGTTAGACAAGGCTGTGATCCTTGTGATCAGATTGGCTAGTTGTCCATGACTGTATTTTCAGTCTGTCTGCCCCTTGATCCCATCTCTCAGTGCCTACTGTCTTAGCTGGGTTTCTCTTATCTTGGACATGGGGTCTCTTTTCACGGCTTCTCCAGCAAAGCACAGCCACTGCTCCTTACCTCAGACATGGGGCAGCTCCTGTCAGCTGCTGCTCCTGACCTTGGGTGTGAGGTCAATAAAGAACAGAAATGGTAGGGACCTAACAGAAGCAGAAGATATTAAGAAGAGGTGACAAGAATACANAGCTGAGTGACTTCCCTTTCACTTTTCACTTTCATGCACTGGAGAAGGAAATGGCAACCCACTCCAGTGTTCTTGCCTGGAGAATCCCAGGGACGGGGGAGCCTGGTGGGCTGCCGTCTATGGGGTCGCACAGAGTCAGACACGACTGAAGTGACTTGGCGGCAGCAGCATACACACATGTATATAGGTACACATGTACGTCTGTCATAGAGCCGAATTTATGGAGTGTGGACTTAGACAATCACACCAAAGTGTATTTTTTATTAAATTAAATTAATTAATTTGTTTATTTTTGGCTGTGCTGGGTCTTCATATGAATATTGTATAGGAACAATATGCATAGGAATATTACTGAGCCATGAAAAGGAAAGAAACTTTTCATTTGCAGCAACGTGAATGGACTTGGAAGACATTATGCTGAGTGAAATAAGTCAGACAAAGAAAGACAGATACCATATGATTTCACTTGTATGTGGAATCTAAAACATAAAACCAATGAACAAACATAAATAGAAACAGGTACAGATTCAGAGAACACACAGAAAACAAGTAGTTGCTACAGAGGAGGAAGGTGGAGAGAGGAAAGAAATAGGTGAGGGAAATTAAGAGGCACAAACTTCTAGTTGCAAAATAAGTGAGTCATGAGTATGAAATGTACAGTGTGAAGAACATAGCCAGGGCCTATGCAATATCTTTGTATGCTGACATATCATAGATGGACTTATCATGGTGATCATTTTGAAATGGATGGAAATATCAAATCATTATGTTGTGTTCTAAGGACTAACATAGTGCTGTAGATCAATTATACTTCAAAACAAACAAACATAGGAAAAGAGATCAGATTTGTGGTTACCAGAAGCATGGAGTAGGGGAGGATGAAGGTGAAAGGTACAAACTTCCAGTTGTAAGATAAATAAGATAACACTGCTGTATGTTATATATGAAAGTTGTTAAGAATGAACTGCAAGAATTCCTATTACAGAAAGAAAAGAAACACCTCTGTTTCTTGTTCTGTATCTACATGAAATGATAGATGTTCACTAAACTTACTGTGATAATAGTCATTTCATGATATATGTAAGTCAAATCATTATGCTGTACACCTTAAACTTACAGTGTCGTATGTCAATTATAGCTCAATAAAACTGGGAGAGGAAAAAAAATCTGATTCTGTGACTCAAAACCAGAATAGGAAACTCACTTGTTTTACCACGGTTTATCTATTATTGGTAATTTTTTTTTTAAAGCGTGAGGATTTATTGGCTCATATAATTGAAGAGACCAGAGGTAGTTACAAATTTCAGGCATGGTTGATTCAGGGCTCTGGTTTTCTTTCTTTCAGCTTTTATCTGTACTGGCTCTGTGCTCAGACTGGATCCCTTTGTGGTTGTAGCAGAGATCTCAGTAGTAGGGCTACATGTTGAAAATCTTATGATTTCCCTGGAGGCTCACTGAATAGCTTTACTTTCCTTCAGAATTATACAGATGCTGTATAATTACATAAATAGCATTGGTGTATTTGACAAATGGTTCTTCAAAGCATCAAAGTGCTGAAGCACTGAGTTCCGGTGCTGAATGATGAATAAGGGTTAAGTCACCAGAGGGGCCGTGGACATCCTCATTGTCCAGGGCATGGGGTCTCTTCGAGTTGAACAGTTCTGCTCATCACGTGTCAGGGGAGCAACCAAGCCTTTGCTCATTTGGGAGTCCCAGCACTCAGGGTTAAGCCTTCTTGCCCTACCATATGGCCGGTTTTCTTCAGAGTCCTTTCATTACTGGTTATTTTTAAGGGATTTGGAAAATGAAGCAACGAATATTGTAATATATTATCACGTTTTCTATGAACACAGAGGAAGCTTAAACAATAATGTGAACTTTTTTCCTAATGTATCATTCTCTTTTATTGTAATTTTACATTCAGGATAATTCTATTTCTAGTCTGACTGTTAAGTATAGGAGCTAATGTGTATGACAGTCTAAAACTGCACTGAGGATACTTTTTCTGTGGTTCAGTCTGTGTGTTTTAGTGTGAGGGTCTGTATGTGTGTGTGGACCGTGTGTCGCGGGGGGTGGGAGTCAGGGGGATGGTCAGGGAAGTGAGAATAAGATCCTGCTGCTGAACTCGGCAGCAATTAACATAAACTAAGCTCAGCTATATGTCAGCCATGGCTTTGAGCTTCCTACAAACGTCATCTCTTGTAACTCTTGTAAATACCCAAGGAGGTGATTTCTTTTCCCAATATTGATTTTTATTCATTTGGCTGCGCCAGCTTGTGGCATGGGAGGTCTTTTTTTAGTTGCCTGGGCATGCGGACTCTTAGCTGTGGCAGGCGGAATCTAGTTCCTGACCAGGGATCAAGCCCCTGGGACTGGCAACTCAGAGGCTTAGCCATGATACCACCAGGGAAGTCCCCCAATGATACAATTTCTAACTTGTTCCATTTACACATGGAGAAACCGAAGTTCAGAAAGGCTAATAACGCTTCTTGAAATTGCCTAGCTTGAGAGGGGCTGTGCTGAGCAGTCTTTTTCCAGAGCTTGAGGCCCAACTGAACTGGCTCCTGGTGCCCTTTCCTTTGCAGTTTATGCTTGATGTTCCTTAGTAATGTGACAAAAGCTGTCTCCCACCTCCATTCTATGCCCTCTGGGCAGCCTTTACTCTGGGAATTCCATCGACAGTTTAAAGTCAGGAGTAGAAGAGCTAGCCCAAGCCTTTTTGTCCCCCTAGGAAACATTTTATTTCCTCTAGTACAGTGGCCTTCTTCTCTTTTCATATGATTCAATACTCTTCAAAACTTAGACAAAGAGCTACTATTTGATTCTTTACAATATTTTTTTATTATGACAGAAACACATGCAAACTGAAAATTTTAAGAAAAAGAAAACATGAAACTATGTAAAGAACCACATAACCCACCCACCCCCATATCCCTAAGATAATGCTCTTAACATGTTTGTGGATTTTCTTGTGCACATACAGCTTCAAGTGTGTTTTTTCATATATGGTAATACAGTAAACAGACTTCCCTGGTGGCTCAGCAGTAAAGAATCTGCCTGCTAGGCAGGAGGGGTGGGTTCCATCCCTGAGTCAGGAAGATCCCCTGGAGAAGGAAATGGCAGTCCACTCCAGTATTCTTGCCTGCGAAATCCCACAGAAACAGGAGCCTGAGGGCTATAGCTCATGGAGTCGCAGAAGAGTCAGACACGACTCAGCAAGTAAACAGCAACAATGTGATAAACACTTTCTCAACATTCTTCAGGGCAACAGCTGTGTTTATTTTGGTTACTCTTATATGTCCAGCGCCTAGCACAGTACCTGGCACACAGCAATTAGCACCTAATTATTAATGTCTAATTACTTGATTTAATAAATATTAGTTGATCGAATGACTGACATTATATATCCTTCCAAAACTTTCTAAAGCCCACATAATTATGAATCTCTGAGATAAAGTGTAACTGTGAAATCACATTAAGATGGTGCATGACTCATTTCCAGCTGTTTCACCAGGGAAAGACAAAACAGTATAACACAAATAAGCCTGGGGCAGGAGTCGGGCTGGCAGGCTCGAGCTTAGTTCAGCTATCGTACGTATAACAATACACACTCCATTCTAACTTCCTAATACTTCGATTTCCTCATTTGTGGTGTGAAGGGGTTGATTGGACTGCTTGCTAATATTCATTTCTATTTTTACTCTATACCATTTTCTTTCTTTGCAAGGGTGTTACTGTAGTACATAAATACATTTTATTTTAAAACATTTAAGTAATACAGAATTACATGGGGTAGAAGATAAAGTTTCCATTTTACAACCACTCCCATCCCCAGTACCATTCTCCTCCCCAAAGGTGACAGCGAGTATAGTTTGATGTCTTTAGGTCCTCCCATCCCTTTACTAATGTTTTTATATATGTCCAAATATAAATTTGTAATTTAAAAACCCATAATGGGATATTATCTGTATTATTCTGAGAACTGCTTCTTATCCTTTTCCCCATTTCTCTACAATATATTTTGGGGGCCCTTTCTGAGTCAGCATATCCAAATTGGCTTTATTTTGGTAAATTGGGTGTTACCATCAGTTATTTCCATCACCAGCAACAGATGTAGGTTGTTTCCAGTTTTATGCTATTATAAACAGTGCGATAGTAAATAATGTACTGCAGGCTGTAGCAATTAGGAGCATGAACTTTGGGCTTAAAACTGTGTGCATTTGAATCCTGGCTCCTTCACTTCATAGCGGTTACTTAAACTTTCTGTGCCTCAGTTTCCTCAACAGTAAAGTGGAGAATATGGATTTTAGAAAAAAACCGATCAGCATAGAGTTCTTCAACTATATATGGTACATAGTAAGTGCTAAATAGGGAATTGATTTCTAAAGATGGAATTACTGGGTTAAAATTAGGCACATTTAAGATTTTGACAAGTTTTGCCAAACTACCTTCCTAAAAGTCTTTAACAATTTCTACTTTCATCCACAGTGGTTAAGAGTGCCTTTCTTATGTTGGTCACTATCCAGTTTAAATATATTGGCTCTACTATTAGAGATCTGTGCACTTTTCAAAACGTAGGCTAATTGGCTATTGTCATTCTTAGTGTCCTTTATTGTCAAGATTGAAGTGGAAGGCTTCCAGTGGGCGTCAAGGCACATTTGGGCCACTAGCTCTTCACCAGAGGAGCTAGAGTCAGCGGCTTCGGGTTCTGCTTTGCCCATAGCCTGCACTGCCTCTCTTTAGTGGAATGCATGTGCCCTGAAACATGTCTGGTGCTTCTTTTCTTTTGGGTGGTTTACGTAAAATGAAATTACAATCCTGTATTTACCTCAAAAAGAGCTAAAAGCAACAGCAGAACCCAAAACAAGTATCAGGGAGTAAGCGCTCATTGCCAAAGTTTAAAGATTTAACAGACATCACATTTGAGGCGAAGGAAATGTTAGACTTTAAAGAAATGTGTCTGAGCTTGTCCTTCAGCAAACTGGTGTGTAGCCTCCTTCTGAGTCAGGGCTGGAGCTGGCGGGGCTAAAGGAATGCTTCAGGCTCCACCCAGCCCTTTGGGATTAAACCGCGCAGAAGCTCTCTAGTGCCCTCTTCTGGGCAAATTGAGGAGATACATGCTTATCAGAGAATGTTCCTGTATCCTCCCAACATTCAGAGTATTTGTTTACAAAGTTAAAAAAAGGAGTTAAGGAAGAGGGGAAGTTTGGCGTTTTAAGAGCGAAAAATTAAATTGCTGACTGGAGTGTTTATTAATATCTATTTTTTTCAATTGAGAAAACCAAAAAGAGAAAGAAATATAACTATTTTTCACAGCATCCTATTGAGTGCACTTTCAAAACAATAAAAACCATATATCCACCATACAAAACTTCAACAATTCCTAGACCTTCAGATTCACTCACTCAGTGTTTTCTGACCAATACAAACCTTATTTAAATAAAAGAGAGGGGATATATGTATGCCTATGGCTGAATCATGTTGAGGTTAAACAGAAAACAGCAAAATTCTGTAAAGCAATTATCCTTCAATTAAAAATAAATTAATTAAATAAAAATAAATGCTTAACATATAGAAAAATGTGAAAATAATATGCTAGCAACATTAAGGACTTTATAAAACTATAGCTACTCCTTATTTACCTGTGTCCTTTATATCTGAACTGTCCTCTGGGAATGACTGGGTGAAACAGAAAACTTTTCTCCCCTTGCAGCTGTCAGAGTCGAAGGTTTTCCTCTGACTTCCTTCAGATCTTTACTCAGAAGTCAGCTAATTCAGAAGTCAGCTGAATTTAATTTTGAATGCCCAGACCCCTAAACGTTGGCTAGAACAAATGGAAATTGAATCTTCCCAATTTCCATTCTTGATCTAGTTTCTCCCTCCTCCCTTTACTTTCCAAAGCATGCCAAAGTCATGAACTACCCCCAAAGACATAGTGACTATCTGAGTGGATATTCACAGTTTCGCCTTCTGCTAGCATGCAAGCTCTAGTTAAAGTATGACTTTTGTGTGCTGGGCTGAAGTAGCAGTCATCAGCAGGGCTGCCTCGATAGCTTCAAAGGAGGAGGTGACTGCATACCCAGCACAATATTCACCTTTGCCATTTTTCAAATAATAAACATCCATAAATCATGCAATCTCTGCATTAGCAATAGTAGTTTCTTGTTAGTCAGCTCTAAGGATTAATAACTGTTGAGTCAGTTATTAATGAGGAGTTTGGTGAGTAGGTAAAGGGACAGGCTTGCACGGTTCAAGTTGTTGCAGTGAGAAAGGGTTGTGTGAAGAGAAGTCAGTAACCATATTTCATACGAAGTAAGATGGCTTGCAGAAAGGTGTTTATGGTGATGAGACTTGAGCCAGGCTATATCACATGGGAATACAGATGATGAGTGGACAGCCCCTAACTGTTTGCTCAGCTGATTTTGCAAGGGTTGCTACCACTGAAGTAGCTCTCAGGCATGGGGGAAGACCTCTGGTTACAGGGTCTAATGGTTGACTGCAATAGCCAGGGGGTCAGTGTTGACCTGTGTGCCTTTTAATAAGCACTTCTAGGGCATTCTTTTCCCCTTCTTATACAAAGAGGAAAACAAGAAGCTGATAATTAGGATGTCCTAAAGCAGAGACTGAGAAGTCTGCTTTTCAGGTTCTGGAAAGCCGTAAAATGTGTTTTCCTCCCCCTCTAAGAGAGCTGGTCTTTCAGCTTTGAGCAATGCATAAAGAGATTGGGCAATTAAGAAAAAGTTAGGTATCCAGTTCCTGCAGTATCTGGCCAGACCCCAAAATCCTTGAAGTTGTCTTTCAGTCTGTGGGAAATGTGAGACCCTGTGAATCTTAATAGGTTCTAAAAGGAGTCCTTGATCTGAGATCAAGTGTCCTGGGTATTTGATCTGAATTTGAGCAAGATGTCATTTCTTTAGAGACCTGAAGACCTTTAGTTACTAACAGCTTGAGGAGATGGATCCTAACTTGCTCACTTGCTTCCTTGGAAGAGGAGCAGAAAAGAAGTTTGTCAACATATTTTAAGAGGGTGGACACTTATGGAAAATCGACATCTGCTAAATCTGCTTTTAGGATCTGTGAAAAGTAGAAAAAACTTTCGGTGTAGTCAGGTGTATTCTTGTCCTTTCCACATGAGAGTGAGTAAAGATTGACTCAGGATCCACAAGGTATGCTGAAAAGTGCATTATAGAGATTTATCATAGTGAAAATTTTACTCTCTGTAGGTACTGCAACCCACTCCGGTATTCTTGCCTGAAAAGTCTCATGAACAGAGGAGCCTGGTGGGCTACCACCCAAAGGATCGCAAGGAGTCTGACACGACTAAACGACTAAGCACAGAAGATCCCCTGGAGAAGGAAAGGGCAACCCCTCCAGTACTCTTGCCTGGAAAATCCCACGGAAGGAGGAGCATGATGGGCTACAGTCCATGGGGTCGCAAAGAGTGAGACATGACTGATTTCATTTCACTAATTGCCACTAAAAGGGTGTGAGGGTTGGAGACAACTGGATGACAAGGGATAACAACGTTATTAACAGCCCTCAGATCTTGGACAAATCTCCACCTTCTTCCTTGGATTTCTTAACAGGGAATACAAGGGCTGATGCCAGGGACTAGTGAGCCTTGTGTCTCATATTCCTCTATGATTGGTTAATTCCTGCTAAGGCCTCAGGATTTAAAGGATACTGTTCAATATTAGGAAAAGGCTTACCAGAGTCAATTTAAATTTGAATTCAGTTCAGTTGCTCAGTCGTGTCCAACTCTACAACCCCATGGACTGCAGCATACCAGGCTCCCCTGTTCATCACCAACACCCAAAGCTTTCTCAAACTCATGTCCATCAAGTTGGTGATGCCATCCAGCTGTCTCATCCTCTGTCATCCTCTTCTACTCCTGCCTTCAGTCTTTCCCAGCATCTGGGTCTTTCCAAATGACTCAGTTTTTCACATCAGGTGGCCAAAGTATTGGAATTTCAGCTTCGACATCAGTCCTTCCAATGAATATTCAGGACTGATTTCCTTTAGAATGGACTGATTGGATCTCCTTGCAGTCCAAGGGACTCTCAAGAGTCTTCTCCAATGCCACAGTTCAAAAGCATCAATTCTTTGGTGCTCAGCTTTATGGTCCAGCTCTCACATCCATACACGACTACTGGAAAAACCATAGCTTTGACTAGATGGACCTTTGTCGGCAAAGTAATGTCTCTGCTTTTTAATATGCTGTCTAGGTCAGAGAAGGCAATGGCAACCCACTCCAGTACTCTTGCCTGGAAAATCCCATGGATGGAGGAGCCTGGTAGGCTGCAGTCCATGAGGTCACTAAGAGTCAGACATGACTGAGCGACTTCACTTTGACTTTTCACTTTCATGCATTGGAGAAGGAAATGGCAACCCACTCCAGTGTTCTTGCTTGGAGAATCCCAGGGACGGGGGAGCCTGGTGGGCTGCCATCTATGGTCACATAGTCGGACACGACTGAAGCGACTTAGCAGCAGCAGCAGCAGGTTGGTCGTGGTTTTTCTTCCAAGGAGCACGTGTTTTTTAATTTCATGGCTGTAATCACCATCTGCAGTGGTTTTGGAGCCCAAGGAAATTCAAAAATTTGAATTAAGGATGCTGAATGAATCCACCCAATGTTGGTTGTGGACTTTTCCCGGAGTTTCTCAGGGACTTCTTTGGGGAGTTTTAAGTTTATCTTAGAGACGTGTCTTAAGGGCAAAAACTGCTAATGGGATTGAGTAGCTTGGGATGCCATGAATTGTTGAGGAGGTTATATCAATTTCAAGGATAATTTCCCTTTAGAGGAAAAAAAGATGGCAGCATGATATTTTTGAAGTCTTTCCCTAAGAGGCTGACAGGAGCAGAATTGACCAGGAGGGAGGAATAGCTGTCCTGGAAGGAGCCCAGTGGGAAAGATAAGGGACTTATGAGCTATAAGGGGTTTATTAGACATCGCCACCATGTGAATGTGCTCTGAGGAAGGGGTTGCTTGTGGATGGTGTGAAAGTGAAAGTGTTAGTCACTCAGTCCTGTCCACCTCTTTATAACCCCATGGACTATAGCGCACCAGGGTCCTTTGTCCATGCAATTATCCAGGCAAGACTACTGGAGTGGATTGCCATTTCCTTCTCTAGAGGGTCTTCCTGATTCAGGGATGGAATCCAGGTCTCCCGCATTGCAGGCAATTTGTTATCGTCTGAGAGTTTGGTGTGGGTGAGCATGAATACTGTGGCTTCTGTGTCAATTAAGACAGTAAGGACTTCATTTCCAATTATAAGAGAGGTTTTCCCTGTAAGAGAGGGAAGGATTGGAAAATCCCCTTGTTTGTCTTGGAGCAGGTTCTGTCCATAAGAGAAGCTGAAGGCTTAACGTGGGAGAATTGTTTACAGTGTTTTATTTTAAGGCAATCCTTTATACAATGACCAGGTTTCTTAAAAAATGGCAGAAAATTTGAGAGTTTGAAGGCTTTAATTTAGTTTGTTGAATCCCCTAGAGAGAGACTGCTAGCTGTTGAATCTATGAATTCATGATTTTAGTGGCTTTTAATTTATTTGAATTTTGAATAGTCCAGGTTGATTTGTTTGCTGGATTAACCACATTGGGAGATGCCATGGTTTCCCAACCAAGTTGTGCTCACTTTACTAGAATGGTGAGATCTTCATCTGAGCTGTTTATGAACAGCTTGTTTATGAACAAGGTGTTAAAGGCCACCTTAGTGACTCTGCATCTAAAGGGAGTCCAGGGTTTTCCTTAAAAACAATTTTAGGTCGGTTGTAATAGTTATCCATAGGTTCATCAATCCTTGAGTGCATGCTTGGATTTTATTTCAATCAACAGATTTTGGGAAGGCCCGGGAGATGGCGTTATATAAGGTTTTTGCTATTTCTTGAGCTTTGAATCAGTCATCATTATCCACTGAAGATTCTCCAGAGGATGATTCCAGCTAGCTTTAGCCATCAAGTGTTGGGCCTGACCTTCTTGCATGAGCATGTGGACCAGTTGATAAAGATCAGGAAACACAGGCTCATAGGTTTGGACAATAATGTTAAATTTCTTTGCAAAATGGCCAGGCCTTCAGTAACCTTGGGAAATTCTTTGGCCATATCTTGCAATTCTGCCTTTGTCCAAAGTGTATAAGCCACATTTAAAACGGTGCTCTGGGAATTCCCTGGAGGTCCGGTGGTTGGGATTCCATCCTTTTACTGCTATCAACCAGTGTTCAATCATCCTGGTCAGGGAGCTAAAATCCTGCAAGCTGTGCAGTGTGGCCACATAAATAAATAAAAGGGGGCCTTCAGTATTGGGTTCCAATTTAAAGGGAAGAATTTGAAATGCTTTAAGTAAGTGGAAGAGGTTGGGCTGGAAGATCAAGGGAGGTCTTGCGGTTTCTGGACTAAAAGGGGAGTTCAGCAAAGGAAGGGGAAGTGATGGGACCAGATGCCATGATCTTTGTTTTCTGAATGTTGAGCTTTAAGCCAAATTTTTCATTCTTCTCTTTTACTTTCATCAAGAGGCTTTTTAGTTCCTCTTTAATTTCTGCCATAAGAGTGGTGTCATCTGCATATCTGAGGTTATTGATATTTCTCCCGGCAATCTTGATTCCAGCTTGTGTTTCTTCCAGGCCAGGGTTTCTCATGATGTACTATAGCTCAGATGAATCAGCACTGAGTCCAGTTTTGTAGAGTTCTGTAAGTTTGAGTGAACTCCGGGAGTTGGTGATGGACAGGGAGGCCTGGTGTGCTGCAATTCATGGGGTCGCAAAGAGTCGGACACAACTGAGCAACTGAACTGAACTGAACTGATTCTATCTTACATCCCAGTTCTGATAATTGCAAGGAGTGGATGCTGGGGTGAGCTGCCCCCACCCCTCTTTTAGAACCAAGACAGTTACTTTCCCAGCTGCTGAGCATGCTGCCTACTGAAGACTCACATCTGTATCCCTCTCTGGGAGTTAGCCTCAGCCACATGGAGCTGCCACCACCGCACGTCCCTTGGAATGGACAAGATTCAAAATACTGACGACACTGCATGCTGGAGAGGACATGCAGGAATTCTCATTCACTGCTGTGAGGAATGCGAAATGGTACAGCCCACTTTGGAGAACAGTTTGGCAGTTTCTTATAAATGGAGCTGCCACATCCAGGTGATGCTCTCTCTTTTTGAACAGCTCACATTCAATGACTAGAAGATCCAGAGGTACAGAGGCCCATTCAACTAAAGGGCCATCCCAGACCCGAGCTGCCAGGAGGAATGGCTGAGGACTCATTTTAAAAGTATCAGAATTCAATAGCCCTCTTGGCCATTTCCATTTCCTTCATTCCCTTACAGATGTGGTTTTCAAAAAGACTCCCTCGAATTCTCTTTATGCAAATCATCATCTGATTCCCAGGAGACCTAACCTAAAACAGTTGGTATGAAAGCAGATTGTGTGTTAGTCGCTCAGTCGTGTCCAACTCTTTGCAAACCCTCCAGGTTCCTCTGTCCATGGGATTCTCCAGGCAAGATTATTGGAGTGGGTTTCCATTTCCCTCTCCAATGGAAGTAGATTATAAGATAATATTTTGGAACTGGATCACCAACTGTCAATGAGGACACTGTCTTTGGTGGTAGGTGGAATACTGATAGCTCCTAGCATGATACGGAGGTGCAATTGTTAAACTTTCACTGTGGGTGAAAGGGAAGGGCTTCACTGGTGGTACAACATTGGGAGTTTGAGAAGTTAGGGAAAGAGGTAATTATAAGCACTATAGAATCTCAACATTCAAAAACACTAAGATCATGGCAACCAGTCCCATCACTTCATGGCAAATAGATGGGGGAAAAGTGGAAAGTGATAGGTTTTATTTTCTTGGGCTCCAAAATCACTGCAGATGGTGACTACAGCCATGAAATTAAAAGATGTTTGCTCCTTGGAAAAAAGGCTATGACAAAACCTAGTTGTTGTTGTTTAATTGCTCAGTGGTGTT
>SJYV01010852.1:284895-320134 GCA_006410875.1 Neotragus pygmaeus | reverse complement strand
TGGAGAAGACTCTTGAGAGTCCCTTGGACTGCAAGGAGATCCAACCAGTCCATTTTGAATGAGATAAGCCCTGGGATTTCTTTGGAAGGAATGATGCTAAAGCTGAAACTCCAGTACTTTGGCCACCTCATGAGAAGTGTTGACTCATTGGAAAAGACTCTGATGCTGGGAGGGATTAGGGGCAGGAGGAGAAGGGGACGATTGAGGATGAGATGCCTGGATAGCATCACCAACTCAATGGACATAAGTTTGAGTGAACTCCGGGAGATGGTGATGGACAAGGAGGCCTAATGTGCTGCAATTCATGGGGTGGCAGAGACTCGGACATAACTGAGTGACTGAACTGAACTGAAGGTAGTTCTATTTTTATAATTTTTAAAGAAACCTCCATATTGTTTTCCATAGTGAGATTTTCTCCACATCTTTTCCAGTACTTGTTCCCTTGACTTTTTCATGATAGCCATTTTAACAGGCATGAGGCAAAATCTCATTGTTGAATATGAATGTGTTAGTTGTCCAGTTGTGTCTGACTCTGTGACCCATGTACTGTAGCCTGCCAGTCTTCTCTGTCCATGAGATTCTCTGGCAAGAATACTGGAGTGGGTTGCCACTTCATCCTTAAGGAGATCTTCAGAACCCAGGGATCAAACCTGGGTCTCCTTTACTGCAGGTAGATTATTTACCTTCTGAGCCACCAAGGAAGCCCACTGTGGAATGAATATATATATACATATATATATATACATATTCATGAATTTTAGTCATAAAAAAGAAGGGAATTTGCAACAACATGGGCAGAATATAAGGTCCAATTTCTCTGGATACTGTTCTAGTTTATTAGAAAATTCTGCCCTAAAATATTGATATTCTCTTTCTCTAGAGTCCTGAAATAACCTTAATTTTCTGACTTATTGTTGCCTTTCACTTCAGTAATCCATCTACCACAGAGAGACCGATTTTCCTTACTGGTTTTGTCATTGGAGTCCAAATGTGTCTTTTGAAAACCTTTCACATAAAATAAGCAAAGAAATAAATGGTAGCTGGATGGTGTTACGAGGTTGAAGACAGAAGAAGACTAATGCTTCAGACTTAAGAAGGACAATGATAGAATACAGACATGAGTTTCATGTCAATGGGGATTTTATAGCAGAAATTTGAGGATATTTTATATGATAATTTGAACTTTTTTCATGATAATGGTTTACTTGGTTGCCTTATCACTTCAGCTCTCTGCTGGATTCAAGAAAATACATACTTAGATATTTTATCTTTTTTCCTTTCATTGTTAGATTGAGAGCAGAAGTCTTTGTAGATTGCTACATCCTAAGTAGAAAGAGGTCTTCTCTATTACTCTGGATAATTTAATGGTTAAATTAAAACTTGCATTTTATTAGGCTAGCTAACTGAGTGCTGAGGAGTTTTGAGATCTCTATTTAAATTTAGCCAAACCTGCAGTGTGCAGAGCAGTGGGTGATTTCTCTGTGTCTTTTAGAAAACTTGTTAGAGCTTGGGTCACCGGGGTAGGTTCTGCTCTCTAGTGCCTCCACCTATTTACTCTCTTTTTTCAGCCTTCAGAATCCTTTGGACTCCAGAGGACAGGTGTTCCAAATGAAAGCCTGGAATTTCTCTCATCTATTTTTCTCAGCTCTCTTGCTTTTCCTGGTTGGGTTCTGAGAATAGTTACCTTGCTTGTGATGGATAGATTATCTATAACACATGGAGACACTCAACTCCCATTCTATGCTGCAACTTTTGGCATATTCCACTGAACAGTTAGCAAACACCTGCATAAGAGGTAGCTGGTGGGTGTAGATTCACTTGGTGCCTGGGCTCTGGGATTATAATTTTTCTGGCCTGCCCCAGAGCAGATACCCAAAGTCTCTTGAGCTCTGCTGCTTTCACAGAATTTTATCATAGTGGCCTTGGGTTATCTACTCACTGTTCCACAATTACAAACAAAGCTCTCATATGACAAATTTTTTTCTGGAATTTATTTTAGTTAGGTTTCTTTGAGTCTTCAACTTTTTCTCATTTTAAGAAAAACTATAATTTTATATCTTACTTAGATTGTCATGTTTTTGTAAGTGTGAACAGTTAGTCTTGCAGATTTTCATATTTAAACTGGAAGCAGAATATCTTCTCAGTTATTTTAAATTTAATTTTTGATGTTATGTTTGAATCTGTAAATTTTTTTTTAATTCACTAGACAAAGTTAACTGTAAGTGAACTACATATATTCATAATATTTTTCAATGCTAATGTCTAAGTGAAGTGAAGTCTCTCAGTCATGTCTGACTCTTTGTTGCCCCATGGACTGTAGCCTATCAACCAGGCTCCTCTGTCCATGGGATTTTCCAGGCAAGAATACTGTAGTGGGCTGCCATTTCCTTCTCCAGGAGATCTTCCCAACCCAGGGATTGAACCTGGGTCTCTCACATTGTAGGCAGACACTTTACCATCTGAGCCACCAAGAACTGAAATGCTACTTCAAACACTGACTTCTTAGGGGATTTGCTTTTGCAAACATATTAGCAAAGAAATAAGCAGGGGAAATGATGCTCCTATCAAAGGAGCAGTGAATTGTCTTCATTATCAGTTTCATCACGTTAATCTTTTCCAATCATACCCATCAATTCATTCCAGTTACTGAGTCATGTCTGACTCTGCAATCCCATGGACTGCAGCAGGCAAGGCTTCCCTGTCCATCACCAACTCCCGGAGCTTGCTCAAACTCATGTCCATCAAATCGGTGATGCCATCCAACCATCTCATTGTCATCCTCTTTTGCTTCTGCTTTCAATCTTTCACAGCATCAAGGTCTTTTACAGTAAGTCAGTTCTTCACATCAGGTGGCCAAAGTTTTGGAGTTTCAGCTTCAGCATCAGTCCTTTCAATGAATATTCAGGACTGATTCCCTTTAGGATTGATTGGTTGGGTCTCCTTGCAGTCCAAGGGACTCTCAAGAGTCTTCTCCAACACCGCTGTTCAAAAGCATCAATTCTTTGGCTCAGATATTTTCTATGGTCCAACTCTCACATCCATACATGACTACTGGAAAAACCATGGCTTTGACTAGACAGATCTTTGTTGGTAAACTAATGTCATTGCTTTTTAATATTCTGTCTAGGTTGGCCATACTTTTGCTTCCACGGAGCCAGCATCTTTTTATTTCAAGTTTGGCTTCAGCACCTGCAGTGATTTTGGAGCCCAAGAAAATAAATTCTCTCACTGTTTCCTTTGTTTCCCCGTCTATTTGCCATGGAGTGATGGGACCAGATGTCATGATCTTAGTTTTTTTGAAAGATATTTAGGAAGAGAGAAATTATCTCTCCAGATTGAGTCCTAAGGAAACATTCACTTTGTTATTCGGAGATCAATCAAAAGAAGCAGTAGTTACATTCTAAAACTGCCTCTGCAGGCTATTTTTAGGTCACTTAATCTTTTATTATTTCACCTTAATCTTTTATTCTCCACACCTGCACTATGTTATTAACCCCTAAGCTGGCCTCTCTTGTTCTAGTGTGTGTTCAACTGGATATCCTTCAACAAACATAGTGAACAACCAAAAATACAACTCTCATCATATTAATTTTCTTTAAAAAAATCAATGTCCACTGTACATGGCATAAGGATGCCAAAGCAAGAGTAGAAATATGGAGGCAATTTAAATAATTAAATGTGCATTTTATATTAGAAAATATTGCAATACTAAGACTATATTAGTTTATAATCAATAATATTATTGATTGCTCATTTCATGCTAGGTACAATTCTAAGTTCATTATGATAGATTGACTCAATTAATTCCTACAAAAACTGTATGATATGAGTAATATTATTATCATCACCTCTATTTTACAGAAAAGGAAAGAGTACAGACAGATTGAAGAAATTGCCCAAGGTACCAAGTTAGTTATTTTCCTCCCCTAGAACCTAAAATTGTAACCAATATATTATTACCTCAATTGATAAAATCATTTAGAAATATTAATAGAAGGTAAACTATATGTCTAATATAATAATTTAAAGGAAGTGGTGAAATAGCATTTACTTCATTATAAAATCATAATTTGTAAAAAAAAATTTAGGTTAATTTTGGTTTGTTAGTTTGATTGGGGACTTGAATTGTATTTGCTGGGAAAACTTATCTTTAGAAGATCAAAGAGAAAGATCAATTCAATATTATGATCTATATGTTGATGGAAACCTAGTCCATTATTAAAAAGCAACTGGAACAGATATATCATTATTCTACCTGGAAAGTGGTTTGGGAACAGGGGGTTAGGGGTAACTTTAGTAGCCAAAGTTACTCAGTAAGTCAAAGCAGTGAGGGGGAAAAATGGTGCTCCTAACAAAACTGAGCTCAATAGGCATTCATTCAAATCCTAGCCTAGGGAGTTTTGATAACAACAATAATAATTAACAAGTAAGCTATACTTCTTAAGTGTTAGTTGTTACCCTAATAGGACATAATTATTGAAAGACATTTTTCTATCCAAACTTAGAAAGCATGAAATCTATAAATAATAAGTATTTTGAAAATCACTACCAGGTAGTTAATACATAGGCTTATGCTATAATAGAAAAACAAATACATGATTTGACATCTCCAAATATTTGGATCTGTGGAGACAACATGCAAGCGTAACTTACTGAATACAAGTATTCTTCAAGGGAGGAGGACAAGACAGATTTGGAAAACTGGGCTTTATCCATCTTAAACTGGGCATCCCAGGCGGGGTAGTGGTTAAAAAAAAAAAAAAAATCCTCCTTTCGATGTAGGAGAAGCAGGGGATGTGGGTTCAATCCTAAGGTTGGAAATATTCCCTGGAGGAGGGCATGGCAACCCACTCCAGTATTCTTGCCTGGAGAATCCCATGGATAGAGGAGCCTGGATGACTACAGTCCATGAGGCCACAAGGAGCTGGACACCACTTAGTGACTGAGCATGCATGCACACCCATCTGGAACTGAAAGACTTCAATTACTACTGATAGATTCTCATAATAAGCACAATACTCTATGTCTAATAGCCATTCAATCTAAATATATTGAATTGTTAAATAAAATTAGTTCTAGGACGCATGGTAAAACTTAACTGCGAATACCGTAATGAAAACTACAGTATTTTAATTACCTTTTTAAACTAAAAGGGATAGTTTTATAGTTTGAAGCTATAAGTTAGCTATATTAGCCCTGGTCCTGTTACCAACTCTCAAATTAAACTTGTGTAAGTAATTAACCTCTGTGTGACCAGGTTCTATCATCTATAAAGCAGATACAATAATTATTATCGCCTACCCTGTGGGCATAGTGAGAGGATTAATGAAGCACTTTCTAAAAGCTAGTTGCTTGAACAAAATTTTATATTTATAACATCTTACTTCGGGGGAGGCCTTACAAATAGCTGTGAAAAGAAGAGAAGTGAAAAGCAAAAGAGAAAAGGAAAGATATAAGCATCTGAATGCAGAGTTTCAAAGAATAGCAAGAAGAGATAAGAAAGCCTTCCTCAGAGATCAATGCAAAGAAAATAGAGGGAAACAACAGAATGGGAAAGACTAGAGATATCTTCAAGAAACTTAGAGATACCAAGGGAACATTTCATGCAAAAATGGGCTCGATAAAAGACAGAAATGGTATGGACCTAACAGAAGTAGAAGATTTTAAGAAGAGGTGGCAATAATACACAGAAGAACTGTACAAAAAAGATCTTCACGACCCATATAATCATGATGGTGTGATCACTCACCTAGAGCCAGACATCTTGGATTGTGAAGTCAAGTGGGCCTTAGAAAACATCACTATGAACAAAGCTAGTGGAGGTGATGGAATCCCAGTTGAGCTATTTCAAATCCTGAAAGATGATGCTGTGAAAGTGCTGCACTCGATATGCCAGCAAATTTGGAAAACTCAGCAGTGGCCACAGGACTGGAAAAGGTCAGTTTTCATGCCAATCCCAAAGAAAGGCAATGGCAAAGAATNTTACTTTGCTGACTAAGGTCCACCTAGTTAAGGCTATGGTTTTTCCTGTGGTCATGTATGGATGTGAGAGTTGGACTGTGAAGAAGGCTGAGCACCGAAGTGATGTCTCTGCTTTTAAAATAAAGTATAAAGAAGGTTGAGTGCTGAGGAATTGATGCTTTTGAACTGTGGTGTTGGAGAAGACTCTTGAGAGTCCCTTGGACTGCAAGGACATCCAACCAGTCCATTCTGAAGGAGATCAACCCTGAGATTTCTTTGGAAGGAATGATGCTAAAGCTGAAACTCCAGTACTTTGGCCACCTCATGCGAAGAGTTGACTCATTGGAAAAGACTTTGATGCTGGGAGGGATTGGGGGCAGGAGGAGAAGGGGACGACCGAGGATGAGATGGCTGGATGGCATCACGCACTCGATGGACGTGAGTCTGGGTGAACTCCAAGAGATGGTGATGGACAGGGAGGCCTGGCGTGCTGCGATTCATGGGGTCGCAAGGAGTCGGACACGACTGAAGGACTGAACTGAACTGATATATATATAATCATTGTCCTTACCAAAGACAACCACATATTCACCCATCTGCACCCTTCACTAGGATTATGAAGATAAGAATCTTGTCATTTATTTCTATAACTTAAGCATCTATGTACTGCCTGCCAAATAGCAGCTTCCTGACAAATTGTTTTCTTTCTTTTTCTTTGGTGGGAGGTGGTGGTGATTTTTTTTGAAATTTCGACTAAGAACTGTTGACTAAGGTCTCTGTTACTCTGAACCTAAAGAGTAAAAAGCCCAAATTTTATTAAAAGCAAACTTTTTCAAGAAATGCTAGTGTAATTTATTTTTCTTCTGATGAGTAAAATCTATAGTTAGGGATAATTTTTTAAAAATCCAGGACTTCTGACAAAAGGAATAAACTTAAGAGTCAAATATGATGAATGTTGTAATTATTCCCTGAACTATAGTTACACGATGTTAATACTAATATTTTCCTCAGAATAAACTGCAGATTTAACACAGTGTCCTTCCAGATGAGCAGGAAGGCAGGCAGGTGTTTTCCCAATGCTGTTCCTCTCCGTGGGAGCTGTCAGCCCCAGCGCAGTATTTCACAGCTAGACTGTAAACAAAAGTTATTCCAATTGGCTCAACAGTACTTTCAATAGCAAAAATAACAGAAGCGAATGGTCTCCGTTCTCCAAAACTATCATCTTGAGCAGACTTTTATTGTGAAAGCGTTCGTCATTTGCACACATTACTCCCAGCTGGAAATTTGGGTCCAGTTGAACTGTTAAAAAACATATTCTTTCACGTGAGAATTTTGAGTAGCACAAAAGGGACATGAAAATAGACCTAACCTATCCTTCTTGGCAGACAGTGTCTTCTTTAAAATGTAAAGAAAATCTTATTTTGGGAAACTTGTGAAAAATTGGGGGGAAACCTAGGTCGCTGGATTTGTCACTAGATTTTCCTCTAGTAATAACCAGAAAGGTCCAGCTACCATCGCCACTCAGTATAAAAATAAACTTTCTTTCAGGCTGTATTTGAGCAGACAGGTGTGCATGGAGGGTAGGTAGCACATACATATATTAGGTTATGAGGACGTGGAGGGTATCCCACAATCATCCTGAAAACGTATGAGGACCCTACGAAAATCTTCCTTTGGGAGAGAATTCCGTCTCTAAAGAGATGGTTCTAAAGAGGGCAAGGTGAGGTTAGACCCAGCGTCTGATATCAGTTGGTAAGGACCTGCCTGCAATGCAAGAGACCCAGGTTCGATCCCTGGGTGGGGAAGATCCCCTGGCGAAGGAAATGGCGCCCCACTCCAGTATTCTTGCCTGGAAAATCTCATGGACAGAGGAGCTTGGTGGGCTGCAGTCTATGGGGTCCCAAAGGGTCGGACAAGACTGCGTGACTAAGCCACCACCACCATCACCAAACCCAGCGGGCGCCAAGCGGGCCGTCATCTTGTGGCGCCCCTCCCCCTCGCCAACAGCTCGCCCAGAACCTTCCTTCCACCCCGCNTGGTTAAGGACTGTCTCTTATACACATCTAGATGTGTATAAGAGACAGCTACAAACCTTGCAGACATAAGGGAACACTACAAACAACTCTACACACATAAATTCAACAACTTAGTTGAGATGGGTTGATTCTTAAGAAAATACAATGCCACATGTATGCATGCATGTTAAGTCGTTTCAGTCGTGTCCAACTCTTTGTGACCGTAAGGACTGTAGCCCTCCAGGTTCCTCTCTCCATGGGATTCTCCAGGCAAGAATACTGGAGTGGGTTGCCCTGCCCTCCTCCAGAGAATCTTCCTGACCCAGGGATGGAATCCACATCTCTTCAATCTCTTCATTGGCAGGCAGGTTCTTTACCACTAGCACCACCTGGGAAGCCCCACCACACAACCTCATCCAATATTAAACAGATAAATTGAATAGCATTATAACAAAATTGACTTAGTAACTTAAAAATTCCCCCACAATAAATCTCTAAGCCCGGATGATTTCACTGAATAATTTTGCCAAACATTTAAGTAAGAATTAACACCAATCTCAGTTTACCTGGTGGCTCAGATGGTAAAGAATCTACCTGCAATGCAGGAGACCCAGGCTCCATCCCTGGGTCAGGAAGATCCCCTGGAAAAGGGAATGGCTATCCTCTCCAGTATTCTTGTAAGAGAAGTCCATGGACAGAGAAGGCTGGTGGGTACAGTTCATGAAGTCACAAAGAGTTGGACACAACTGAGCAACTAACACTTAATACACTAACACCAATATCATACAATTTCTTCCAGATAACAGAAGAAGAAGGAACACTTCTCAACTGATTTTATAAAGCTAGTATTACCCTGATACTAGAACCAAACAAGGACAGCACAAAAAAATGTACAGACCAATTTTCATCATGAATACATGATGCAAAAATCCCTAACACCCAATAGAGTATTGTAAAGTTAAATTAAAAAATAAATAAATTAATTAATTTTTAAAAAAATCAAAAAAAAGAAAAATCCCTAACAAAATATTAGGAAAAATAATTCAGCAACACACAAAAATAATTATGCACCATGATCAAGTACAGTTTATATCAGGATACAAGGCTGGTACAATATTAGGAAAAAAATCAATCAATGCAATCTACTATATTAATAAGTTAAAGAAGAAAAATCACATGATGATATCAATTGATTTTTAAAAAAAGCACTTGACAAAATTCAACACACATCATGATAAAAAATATTCTCAGAAAAATAGTAATAGAGAGGAACTTTTGTCAACTTTATCTAGAGCATCTACATTAAAATCTATAGTTAACATCATATTGAAAGTAAAAGTGAAAATGAAGTCGCTCAGTCGTGTCTGACCCTTTGCGACCCCAGGGACTATAGCCTATCAGGCTCCTCCGTCCATGGGGTTTTCCAGGCAAAAGTGCTGGAGTGGATTGCCATTTCCTTCTCCAGGGGATCTTCCCAACCCAGGAATTGAACCCGGGTCTCCCGCATTGCAGGCAGACACTTTACCTTCTGAGCCACCAGGGAAGTCCTTAGCATCATATTAATACCTCATAATGAAATACTAAATGATATCCTCCTGAGATCAAGAGGGGGGCTTCCCCAGTGGCTCAGCAGTAAAGAATCCACCTGCGATGCAGAAGATGCAGGAGATGCAGGTTTGATCCCTGGGTCAGGAAGATCTTCTTGAAGAGTGTATGGCAACCCACTCCAGTATCCTTGCCTGGAGGATCCCATGGACAGAGGAGCCTGGCAGGCTACAGTCTGTAGGACTGCAAAGAGTCAGACACAACTGAAGCAACTGAGCACGCACACAAGATCAAGAACAAGCCTAGGACTTTATCAAGCTTTATCAAAATGTAAAACTTTTGCTTTGCAAAAGACCCAATTAAGGAAGATGAAAAAACTGGCTACAGAGTGGGAGAAAATACTTGCAGAGTACAATATCCAACAAAAGACTTCTATCTAGAATATATTAAGAACTGTTAAAAACTCAAAGTAAAAAATACTACAATTAAGAAATGGGCTAAAGACATGAATAGACACTTAATCTAAGAGGATATACAGATGGCAAATAAGCACATGAAAATATATTTAACATCATTAGCCATTAGAGAACTGCGAATTAATACTCTAATGAGATATTACTACACACCTGTCACAATGGCTAAAAGAAAAAACAATGACCCCAATGCGGGTGAGGATGCAGAGAAACTAGATCGCTTACATGTTGCTGGTGAGAATGCAAAATGAAACAGCCATTGTGGAAAAGAGCACTTTCTTCTAAAGAAAACGTAATTGTCATACAACCCAGAAATTGTACTCCTGGGCATTTTCCCCAGAGAAATGAAGTCTTGGGTTGACACAAAACCTGTACACAAATGTTTATAGCAGCCTTATTCATAATAGACAAAAACTGGAAACAATCCAGGTGTCCTTTAATGAGTGAAAGGTTAAACAAACGGTGATATATCCATACCATAAAATACTACTCAGCAATAACAGGCTGAAACTATTGATATATGCAGCAACCCAGATGAATCTCCTGGGAATTATTCCAGGTGAAAAGAAAAATATCAGTCTCAAAAGTTAACATACTATATTATTCAATTTATTTAAGATTCTTGAGAACCAACAAAATTTTAGAAATGGGGGAAAGATTAGTGGTTGCCAGAGGTGAGGTTAAGGAGCAGGAAGAGGCAGAAAGGTAGTGGCTGTGGCTTTAAAAGGACAACACAAAGGATCCTTGTGGTGATGGAAATGTTCTGTATCTTGACCGTCGATGTCAAAATCCTGGTTTCGATTATACACTATAGTTCTGCAAGATATTACCATTGGGAGACACTGGATAAAGGTTACATGGGCTCCCTCTGTATTACTCCATTTTACTAATATTTTTAAGTTTTATTAAAATAATAAAATAATTTGGTTGTGGTGTGTCTTAGTTGTGGTCCACAGGNATAGTTCTGCAAGATATTACCATTGGGAGACACTGGATAAAGGTTACATGGGCTCCCTCTGTATTACTCCATTTTACTAATATTTTTAAGTTTTATTAAAATAATAAAATAATTTGGTTGTGGTGTGTCTTAGTTGTGGTCCACAGGATCTTTCATCTTTGTTGTGACATGCAGGGCCTTTAGTTGCAGCAGCAAACTCATAGTTGTGGCACGTGGGATCTAGTTCCCTGACCAGGAACTGAACCCAGGCCCCATGCATTGGGAGCACAGAGTCTTAGCCACTGGACCACCAGGGAAGTTCCTTTATTATTTCTTAGAACGTTCATGTACATTTATCTTAGTATGAATTTTTATTAAAATAATTATTTTAATTGAGCAAAAAAGTGAAGCAGTTGTTGACTCCAGGATAAACAGAAAGTTGCACACAGAAAGACATAATCAGCATAGTGAAACCACTACTCATCCCAACAGTAAAACCACACTTACATGACTATAATAAGGCAAATGCTGAATACAAATTTGAACAAAGATAATTTAATTATATTGATAACATGTGGGGAAGAGAAGATGAGTATGGAGAGATGTAAAATACTAAATCTTCATAATTCATAATAGAATATCAGTAGAATGTTGTCTGAAGACCATATACCAAGAAATAGCACTGAAAGTCTGTTATTTACACAAATGAAAATATCTCAGAAATAGTCAAGAGAGGGTTAGCTTTCCAGCAGGTTGGTTGCGAAGGGAAGGAGGCAATGGGCAGGGGCCTGCTATCTGGAAAGCGCTTTGATACTATTTTATGTTTTACCATTGTAAATGTATTATTCTGGGCTTCTCTGGTAGCTCAGATGGTAAAGACTCTGCCTGCAATGCAGGAGATCCAGGTTCGATCCCTGGGTCAGGAAGATCCCCTGGAGAAGGGAATGGCAACCCNTATGTTTTACCATTGTAAATGTATTATTCTGGGCTTCTCTGGTAGCTCAGATGGTAAAGACTCTGCCTGCAATGCAGGAGATCCAGGTTCGATCCCTGGGTCAGGAAGATCCCCTGGAGAAGGGAATGGCAACCCACTCCAGCATTCTTGTCTGGAGAATTCCGTGGACAGAGGATCCTGGAGGGCTAGAGTCCATGGGGTTGCAAAGAGTCAGGCATAAGCAACTAATACTTTCATTTTCATGTATTATTCGGATAAAATTTGGTAACATTTTTAAGGAAACTTGATAAAATTTTCAAGAAAGTGGAAGCACTCCTGATGGGAGCAATGTGGCTTCCACTCCCTGTGCCTATATTAATTATTTTCATACTCAGCACCAACCTCCTAAATAGCAAAGCCAATAACAAAGTCCTCTTTTCTAGCCTCAACTTGTTAGAGCTCTCTGCAGCATTTGACACTGCCGACTCCTCCCCTGACTTCCTCACTCTCCTATCCTTTCCATACTCACTGCTGCCATACTAGTTCAGATCTATTAACTCTTACCCGAACCAACGCAACAGCATCCACCCTTCTACCCACCTCCAGGGTCCTGCCAAATAAATTTGTTTTATGAAGCAGCTCTCACCCTATGAAGGCTACTACAGCACAGTCTACATCCAGACCTCCACCTGTTCTGGTAAATAAGTCTTATTGGATAGAACACAGCCATGCCCATTCGTTTACCTGTTCTCTATAGTTGTTTTGGAACTACAACAGATTTGAATAGTAAGTTATTATAGGCATCTTCCAGCCTACAAAGCATGAAATATTTACTGTCTGGTCCTTTACAGAAAAAAACTTATGGATCCTTCTTCTGTTGCAAGACACATATGGATCTTGGTGCTCAGAAGTCCCTTTGTTTGTTCCTAGACTCCTCTTTGATGTGAATCACAGTGGTTATTTCAAAATTTCTCCAATATCTTCTAAGCCTCCTATGCTAATATCTCTTCCTCTGGTCACAGAGAAAATAGAGGTCTTTAAATAATACACATTACCATGTGTAAAATAGATTGCCAGTGGGAGTTTGCTGTATGATGCAGGGAACCCAAAGCCAGTGCTTTGTGACAACCTGGAGGGGTGTGGGAGGGAGGGAGGTGAGAGAGGGTATAAAAGGGAGGGGACATAGGTAAACCTATGGCCATCTCATGCTGATGTATGGCATAAATCATCACAAAAGTGTAAAGTAATTATCCTACAATTAAAGATTTTTTTTAAGGCATTTTCATCACCAAACAAACAAAAAGAAAAGAACACTTTGACTACATTCCCATTTCCCCATCCCTGTTTATACATATTTTCTCTTATCCCTACTCAATCTTTCTGGAATATAAGTTCCATAGGNTGACTCTTTGCTACCCCATGGACCTGTCTCTTATACACATCTAGATGTGTATAAGAGACAGAAAGAACACTTTGACTACATTCCCATTTCCCCATCCCTGTTTATACATATTTTCTCTTATCCCTACTCAATCTTTCTGGAATATAAGTTCCATAGGGGCAAGAATTTTTGCCTTACTTTTTTAAACAATTGGGCTTCCCTGATAGCTCATTTGGTAAAGAATCTGCCTGCAATGCAGGAGACACTGGTTCGATTCTTGGGTTGGGAAAATCCCCTGAAGAAGGGATAGGCTATGTACTCCAGTATTCTTGGGCTTCCCTTGTGGCTCAGCTAGTAAAGAATCTGCCTGCAATGTGGGATACCTGGGTTCAATTCCCTGGGTTGGGAAGTTCCCCTGGAGAAGGGAAAAGCAACCCACTCCAGTATTCTGACCTAGAGAATTCCATGGACTGTATAGTCCATGAGGTCGCAAAGAGTCAACACAACTGAGCAACTTTCACTTTCTTTAAATAATTATACTTCAGCATCAAGAACAGTGTCTAATATGGTGTAAAAGCTCTGTGTTAAATGAAATTATCTTTAATATCAGTAGAATGGTGCCCTAAGGGTGATTCTTCCACCTGTGCTCTGGATCTCCTCTGTTCCCGCTGCTCCAGGGACTTCAGATTCATCAACATATCCTGTTCATTCCTAGATTTTCAACCTCCACCCTCTCCCTCTGGCACACAATGTGCTCCTGTCTCTCCTGGTATGCCTGCATAAACTTCCCTGGTGGCTCAGAAGGTAAAGTGTCTACNTGCCGCTGGCGCGCAGGCAGCTGAGGGGATGGCGTCGGGGCCCCGGGGGCCTGAGGACGCGGTCCGAGCCGTCAGCCCCGGCCGGCGAGGCGAGAAGATTGTCTCGGCGCTCACCGGGGACTTGGTGAAGGCTGCGGCCCTGCAGAGCGCCGCGTCCCCGGTGCGGTCGGTGGTGGCCTCCCCGCGCCCGCTGAAGGGGAAGGCGGGCCGGGAGGCGGCCCGGCGGCGGCTCCAGCTCCTGCCGGGCTCTCGGGCCGAGGGCCCGGGCCAGGCGCCAGAGGAGGAAGAGGAGCCCCTGCTCTCAGTGCCCGAGGACGACGAGGAGGCGCAGCCGCTGCCCCCGGTGTGCCCGTTCCCCATGAGGGGGATGTGGCGGGAGGAGAAGGTGGCGCTGTACTGCGACGAAGTGCTGCAGGGCTACAAGGTGAGGACAGGAAGATCGGGGCCACCTTCCGTGCGGATGTGGGCACAGAGCGCACAAAGAACCTGCGTGTCACAAAAGTAAATTGACTCCACGCTTACAGGACTTCCACCTGGAGAGAGGTTCCCAGGCCCTGTTAAAGGGATTCCAATTCGATTTTTCCTTCAAACAGATCACATAGCGTTTTCCGGTTTTTTTGAGAGCTGAAGGAAGATAGGCCTTTTCAGTGCCCTGGTCATAACTTTTCTTCCCAGGATTAAGCGTCTTTTAATTTCATGGCTGCAGTCGCCATCTGTAGTGATTTTGGAGCCCCCCCAAATAAAGTCTGCCACTGTTTCCACTGTTTCCCCATCTATTTGCCATGANGAGCTGAAGGAAGATAGGCCTTTTCAGTGCCCTGGTCATAACTTTTCTTCCCAGGATTAAGCGTCTTTTAATTTCATGGCTGCAGTCGCCATCTGTAGTGATTTTGGAGCCCCCCCAAATAAAGTCTGCCACTGTTTCCACTGTTTCCCCATCTATTTGCCATGAAGTGATGGGACCAGATGTCATGATCTTAGTTTTCTGAATGTTGAGCTTTAAGCCAACTTTTTCACTCTCTTTCACTTTCATCAAGAAGCTCTTTGGCTCCTCTTCACTTTCTGCCATAAGGGCGGTGTCATCTGCGTATCTGAGGTTATTGATATTTCTCCGGGTAATCTTGATTCCAGCTTGTGCTTCATCCAGCCCAGCGTTTCTTATGATGTACTCTGCATATAAGTTAAATAAGCAGGGTGACAATATACAGCCTCGACGTACTCCTTTTCCTCTTTTACTGTGTCATTAATCAGTCAGGGTTTAATGTCTGAGTTTCATACTATTGAAATGCAGAAAATCAAATGGGCAAAAATTCTTAGTATGCTCATTTGTTTTATAGAATGGATTTCTATTTTAAAATTTTATGTGCTGAGTAAATTCTAAATAGGTCATAAAAATTCATGACTAGGTTTTTAAACATGATAATAACCATGTTTTTGTATGTATAATTACAGTAGAGCTACCTGGAGTAACAGGCAAGTTTGGCCTTGGAGTACAAAATGAAGCAGGGCAAAGGCTATTAGAGTTTTGCCAAGAGAATGCACTGGTCATAGCAAAGACCCTCTTCCAACAACACAAGAGATGACTCTACACATGGATATCACCAGATGGTCAACACCAAAATCATATTGATTATATTCTTTGCAGCCAAAGATGGAGAAGCTGTATATAGTCAGCAAAAACAAGACTAGGAGCTGACTGTGGCTCAGATCATGAACCCCTTATTGCAAAATTTGGACTTCAAGAAAGTAGGGAAAGCAACTAGACCACTCAGGTATGACCTGAGTCAAATCCTTTACGACTATACAGTGGAAGTGAAAAATAGATTCAAAGGATTAGATCTGATGGAATGCCTGAAGAACTATGGACGGCGATTCGTGACATCGTACGGGAGACGGTGACCAAGACCATCCCCAATAAAAAGAAATGAAAAAAGGCAAAATGACTGTCTGAGAAAGCCTTACAAATAGCTAAGAAAATGAGAAGTGAAAGGCAAAGGAGAAAAGGGAAGATATACCCATTTGAATGCAGAGTTCCAAAGAATAGCAAAGAGAGATAAGAAAGCCTTCCTATGTGATCAAAGAAATAGAGGAAAACAATAGAATGGGAAAGACTAGAGATCTCTTCAAGAAAATTAGAGATACTAAGGGAAGATTTCATGCAAAGATGGGCGCAATGAAGGACAGAAATGGTATGGACCTAACATAAACAGAAAATATTGAGAAGAGGTGGCATGAATACACAGAACTATACAAAAAAGATGTTAATGACTCAGATAACCATGATGGTGTGATCACTCACCTAGAGCTAGCCATCTAGCAATATGAAGTCAAGTGGGCCTTAAGCATTACCACAAACAAAGCTATTGGAGGTGATGGACTCCCAGTTGTTATTTCAAATCCTAAAAGATGATCCTGTTAAAGTGCTGCACTCAAAATGCCAGCAAATTTGGAAAACTCAGCAGTGGTCACAGGACTGGAAAAGGTCAGTTTTCATTCCAATTTCAAAGAAAGGCAATACCAAAGAATGTTCAAAATTGCCGTCATCCTCACACATTAGCAAAGTAATGCTCAAAATTCTCCAAGCCAGGCTTCAATGGTATGTGAACCAAGAACTTCCAGATGTTCAAGCTGGATTTAGAAAAGTCAGAGGAACCAGAGATCAAATTGCCAACATCTGTTGAATCATAGAAAAAGCAAGAGAGTTCCAGAAAGACATCTACTGCTTTATTGACTATGCCAAAGCCTTTGACTGTGTGGCTCACAACAAACTTTGGAAAATTCTTAGAGATGTGAATGCCAGACCACCTGACCTGTGTCCTGAGAAATCTGTATGCAGGTCAAGAAGCAACAGTCAGAACTGAACATGGAACCACAGACTGGTTCTAAATCAGGATAGGAGTACATCAAGGCTGTATATTGTCTCCCTGGCTATGTACTTATATGGAGAGTTCATTATGCAAAATGCTGGGCTGGATGAAGCACAGATTGGAATCAGGGTTGCTGGGAGAAATACCAATAACCTCAGACATGCAGATGACACCACCCTTATGGCAGAAAGTGAAGAGGAACTAAAGTGCCTCTTGATGAAGGTGAAAGAAGAGAGTGAAAAAACTGACTTAAAACTCGACATTCGAAAAACTAAGATCATAGCATCCAGTCCCATCACTTCGTGGCAAATAGATGGGGAGGCAATGCAAACAGTGACAAACTTTGTTTTCTTGGGCTCTACAATCACTGCAGATGGTGACTGCATCCACAAAATTAAAAGACACTTGCTCCTTGGAAGAAAAACTGTGACCAACCTAGACAGCATATTAAAAAGCAGAGACATTATTTTGCTGACAAAGGTCTGACTAGTCAAAGCTATGGTTTTTCCAGTAGTCGTGTATGGATGTGAGAGTTGGACCATAAAGAAAACTGAGTGCTGAAGAACTGATGTTTTTGAATGTGGTGTTGGAGAAAACTCCTGAGAGTCCCTTGGACCGCAAGGAGATCAAACCAGTCAATCGTATAAGAGATTAGTCCTGAATATTCATTGGAAGGACTGATGCTGAAGCTGAAACTGCAATTCTTTGACCACCTGATGCAAAGAACTGACTCATTTGAAAAGACCCTAATGCTGGGACAGATTGAAGGTGGGAGGAGAAGGGGATGACAGAAGATGAGATGTTTGGATGACATCACTGACTCAATGGACATGAGTTTGAGCAAGCTCTGGGAGTTGGTGATGGACAGGGAGGCCTAGTATGCTGTAGTTCATGGGATTGCAAAGAGTCAGACACAACTGAGTGGCTGAACTGAAATTGCTCAGTAGATCAATAAAACAAATTATTTAAAAAATAAATAATAAGTAGATGTCTCATCTCTGAATTACTCTATTGAGTAGATATCTTTTAAATTTATTCTAATTTTTTAATGTTTCTATTTTTCATTAAATATAGATTTAGTTAAAATCTATTATTTCTGAGTTTTTTCATTATTTTAAGGGCATATAGGCTGCATACTTAAATAGAAATCAGTAAAAAGACATATAAATCTATAATTTTATATATATATGTGTACATATTTTTGTTTTGCTAGGCAGAAGATGCTGATGATGCTATGAGTAAATATCTGTCGGAAAAATTAAAGTTGAAAGACAAATGGCTTGGAGTCTGGAAAGCTAATCCTGAGTTATTTTTTGTGAAATATGAAGAATCTTCTATCCCTTTTGTTGGTATATTGGTTGAGGTAAATAATTTTCACCTGATCCTTTTTCTTTGCATGAAATTATCAGTTCTTTTTAAGACCAAAATGTAACTTTATAAATTTGAGGCACGTTTACGTCTATTTAAGTTTCTTAACAAGTTAACAATGTAAAAGAGGGTAAGGAGGGGTATTTGCACATATTTTCCTGTAAACAATTATCATTAAATCAAATCTCATAGTATTAGATAATATTTATTAGCCTACTTTCAATTGCTCAAATAATGTAAAAATAACAAAAGTGCACTTCTTAAAAATTAGTAAATTTTCCCCATTATTTATCTTTAATCTTCATTTATCTGAATTATGAAGTTTAGTTATATTAGGAAAGAATAAACTAGATCAGAAAATTATTGGTAAAATTATTGATAAAATTTGAAAATTTTTCCTATGAAAAGTGACTTTTTAGTATAATACATTACTTCCAAGCTTTTATCTAAGATTTTGCTTTTATAGCTGTATAGGTTACATAGTGTAGCATATTTGACATTGTAAATCTGATTGCCTTAAAGGTCAATTATCCTGGATAGAAATTAATATTTGCAATCACAAATGGTACTCCTACTTCAGATAGATATTTCAAATCTGTGGTTTTGGTGACAAGAAAAAAATTGTGTTTGAAACTTATTACATTACATACTATCAGAAAACAATTCAATTCTGTGTTATATAGAAAATAAGTTATCGATACATGTATATGTATGATTGAGTCACTTTGCTGTTCACCTGAAACTGTCACAACACTGTTAATTGGCTATGCCCAATACAAAATAGAAAGTTTAAAAGAGAGAAGGAAAGAAAGCATGGTTAGGTAAGAAAACCAAACAGTCAATTGACCGTAACTTGATTCCTTTTAATAAATTAAGCACCAAAATGCTGTATATTTAAAAAAAAGTAATACTTTTATTGGACATGTGTTTGAAAATGTTAAAAATGTATTATTGGTGGTGTTTATTTTTTCAGTTTTATTGAGTTATAATTGACAAGATTGTAAGATAGGGTGTATAACATGATGATTTTATACATACATATGAAAAAATGAAAGTGAAGTCACTCAGTCGTGTCTGACTCTTTGCGACCCTGTGGATGGTAGCCTACTAAGCTCCTCCGTCCATAGGATTTTCCAGGCAAGAGTCCTGGAGTGGGTTGCCATTCCTTCTCCAGGGGATCTTCCCAACCCAGGGATCGAACCTGGGTCTCCCACATTGTAGGCGAACGCTTTACTGTCTGAGCTACCAGGGAAGTCATATATACATATACTTCATGGCAAATAGATGGGGGAAAAATGGAAAAGGTGGCAGATTTTATTTTCTTGGGCTTCAAAATCACTGTGAATGGTGACTGCAGTCATGAAATTAAAAAACACTTGCTCCTTGGAAGAAAAGCTATGACAAACCTTGACAGCATATTAAAAAGCAGGGACATCACTTCACCAACAAAGGTCTGTATAGTCCAAGGTTTTTCTATGTATGGATGTGAGAGTTGGGCCATAAATAAAGCTGAGGGCTGAAGAATTGATGCTTTTGAACTGTGGTGTTGGAGAAGACTCTTGAGAGTCCCTTAGACAGCAAGGAGATCAAACCAATCAATCCTAAAGAGAAGCAAGCCTGAATTTTCATTGAAAGGACTGATGGTGAAGCTGAAGCTCCAATCTTTTGGCCACCTGATGCGAACAGCCAACTCATTTGAAAAGACCCTGATGCCAGGAAAGATTGAAGGCGAGAGGAAAAAGGGGCAACAGAAGATGAGATAGTTGGATGGCATCACAGACTCAGTGGACATGAGTTTGAGCAAACTCTGGGAGATGGTGAGGGACAGAGAGACCTGGCATGCTGCAGTCCATGGGGTCACAAAGAGTTGAACATGAGTTGGTGACTGAATAACAAATTATCAACTGTAGTCACTATGTTTTGTGTTAGATCCTTAAACCTTTTTCATCTTATAGCTGAAAATTTGTACCAACTTCTATAATTCTATATTTTGTGCTAATACTTAGTGTAATTTATTAATTTTTAAAGCTACTGTGCATTGGTTAAGATTTCTCCTTTCAATGCAGGGTGTGCTGGTTTGATCCCTGGTCAGACAGCTGAGACCCAGGGACTTAGGACTTAGGACTTAGGACTCCCAGCCAAAAACCAAAACATAAAACAGAAACAATATTGTAACAATGGCAATAAAGACTTTAAAAAGAAATAAAGCTTCTTTAAACTCAGTGATTTCATGCACTTATTTTCAGACATGCTAGAGGTTATAAAATCCCAGGGACGGGGGAGCCTGGTGGGCTGCCATCTATGGGGTTGCACAGAGTCGGACACGACTGAAGTGACGTAGCAAAGGTTATAAGACAAGAGAACACAAGTGTGTTGTTTATGAAGCTAAATTTATTCAACCTAAGGACTTTACCTTTTACTTTTCTTTTTAGGACCTAACTTTTTTATTATGTCCATTCTACTTTTTTGGTATTTTATAATCCTTTCTTTTACTAATACTGTGATAAAGATAATCAAGTCAGCTGTTCAGTAGTGTTGGACTCTTTGTGACCACGTGGACTGCAGCAGGCCAGGCTTCCGTGTCCAATAAAGACAACAGGATATTTTAAGACATACTTTCATGGCAAAATTAGTCCAAAATTTTTTAAACACTACTGTTTTATAAAATCCATGTCTGGCAACTCAAACTTAGAAATTATGTAGGAGACAGTTCCTCACATGAACCTTAAAAACTAATAATTGCTTAAGAAGTAGTTTGAAAATTTGTGTTGATATTTTATTTTGTATTGATCTATTGTTATTATGTACATTGACTGTTAGAGAAGTCATAAAAATTTAAAAGAAGAAATGTTATAAGTAGCTCATATTTGAAGAAGAATCTCTGTGATTTACTTTCATTCACAACTACAAACTTTATATTTATCTTAGGTAACTTGTAAACCAAGCCAGAGCTCGTCGTCTTGTTTCAGGGTTACTGTTTCTGTTGCTGAGCCCTTTTCTTCTAACATTGCAAATATTCCAAGAGATTTGGTTGATGAGATTTTGGAAGAACTAGAGCATAGTGTTTCTCTCTTGGAAGTGTACCCTGTTGAAGGACAAGATTCTGATTTACATGATATTGCTTTGGCCTTGGAGGTTGTAAGGTATTAGAGCTTTTTACTTCTGAAAGTTCTCATATTTAAAAAGTTGATTTAATATGTAAGTCTTGTTCATATAGGTACTTTATTTAACTTTTACTCATGGCTGAAATCAATTTTTCTATTTTTAATGTACATATTTGTACCTAAAATATTCTCTCTTGTGAAAGTATTTTATGTGGGCAATAAGTTTGCTGGGTTTTGATCTTACATTTTACAAAAATTGAATTTTAAAAACTTTTAGAGATAAGTCACACTAAATTCTGGGGTATTCCTTGGCTTTCACTGATGGGACTCAGGTTCAATTCCTGATCAGGCAACTAAGATCTGGAAGGCTGCAAGGGGTGGCAAAAAATAACCCCCAAAACAAAACCACCATATTCTGCTCATATTTAAGCATCTTAAATATATTAGATTTCATTTTTCACATTTAAAAGCATTACAAGTACCAAATGTCATCATTCCCATTATGACTGCTTCTTACACATTGATGCAATTTGAGAGAAGCTATATATAAGCATAATACAGAATATTGGGGGGCATGTCTTTGTTTTCCTAATACTCCCCCAATATAAAATATGATTCTATCTCAGATATTATTTCTTTGGTAAACAAAATCAGCCACAGTCTATGAAATGTGGAACATGAATTTTATAATCCCACTTCAAGAAACATTATCTGTAGTAACTTGAAATATAATGCAGATCATCTCATGTCTGAAGTTTTACTTTTAATATTAGTTCACTGAAAGTTTATTTTGAAATATTGGTGATGGACAGGGAAGTCTGGCGTGCTGCAGTCCATGGGGTCACAAAGAGTCAGACACGACTGAGCGACTGAACTGAACTGACTGANATGCAGATCATCTCATGTCTGAAGTTTTACTTTTAATATTAGTTCACTGAAAGTTTATTTTGAAATATTGGTGATGGACAGGGAAGTCTGGCGTGCTGCAGTCCATGGGGTCACAAAGAGTCAGACACGACTGAGCGACTGAACTGAACTGACTGATTTTTTAAACAATTAATATTCATATAAAGATTTCTGACATCAGGGCATCTTTTTAATTATAAACATGGTACTGGCTGATTTTGACCACTGTCCTCTCAATTCGATTTGTCACAGGTTTTTTTATGACTTTCTTTGGAGAGACTGGGATGATGAAGAAAGTTGTGAGAATTATACTGCTTTGATTGAAGAAAGAATTAATTTGTAAGTATAGTTGAAAACTTCCTCATCATATTATGTAAGATAAACATTGTCACTGTACTGATACTTTTCAGGTGGTGTGATATACAAGATGGAACTATACCTGGCCCTATTGCACAACGTTTCAAAAAAACTTTGGAGAAGTATAAAAACAAGCGAGTTGAACTCATTGAGTATCAGAGCAATATTAAAGAAGATCCATCTGCGGCAGAAGCTGTTGAATGTTGGAAAAAATACTATGAGATAGTAATGCTCTGTGGATTACTGAAAATGTGGGAAGATTTACGCCTCCGGTAATAATTCGCTCTATTTAAAAAAAAAAAAGATTTATTTATTTGTTTGTTCATTTGTTTGGTTGTCGTAGGTCCTCATCGCTGTGCGCCGGCCATTTCCAGATGCAGTGAGTGGACACCACTCTTTGATGCGATGTGAGGGCTTCCCACCTTGGTGGTCTCTCTGTTAGAGCACAGGCTCTGGGTACACTGGCTCAGCAGTTGTGGCACACAGGCCCAGCCACTTCAGAGCATGTGGGATCCTCTCAGATCAGGGATCAAACCAGTGTCCCCTGTATTGCAAGGCAAATTCTTAACCACTGGGCTACCAAGGAAGCCCTGCCCTATTTTAAATGGAAACAAAAATATTGCATGGTCATTCTTTAAAAAAAAAAAAATTTATTTATTTTAATTGGAGGCTAATTAATTTAAAATATTGTAGTGGTTTTTGCCATACATTGACATGAATCAGGCATGGGTGGTGTACATGTGTCCCCCATCCTGCATCCTGAATCCCTGTTCCACCTCCCTCCCCACCCCATCCCTCAGGGTCATCCCAGTGCACTGGTCCTGAGCACCCTGTCTCAAGCATTGAACCTGGACTGGCAATCTGTTTCACATATGGTAATATACATGTGTCAATGCTATTCTCTCAAATCATCCCACCCTTGCCTTCTCCCACAGAGTCCAAAAGTCTGTTCTTTACANAACTGTCAGAGGAGAGCTAAACGCGGGTTGACTTTAAGCCTTGAGAAGAGGGGATTAATCCTAACAAATCAGGTGGGCTTGGGCGGGGGCGGGGGGTCTCTGCTGATGGCCGGGCGCATTAACAGCGTGTCTTTGCACACAGAGGCCCCATCTTTATGACTCTGCCAGGGCAAGGATAAAGCCCAGGCTCGTAATGTCTCCCCCCGCAAGGCTGTGATAATCCTCGCCGTTGTCTGAGCTGAGAGAGTGACAGTGAAAATGGATGAGAAGTATATGTTTATGTCCTTCCAATCAAACTCACAGCTATAAACACAGAGGCCTCTAAAGGTGATGGCGGCACTGGCGAAGGTCTCCTTCTGAAGAGCAGCAAGAAGGCTAAAACACCAGAGNCTGAGCTGAGAGAGTGACAGTGAAAATGGATGAGAAGTATATGTTTATGTCCTTCCAATCAAACTCACAGCTATAAACACAGAGGCCTCTAAAGGTGATGGCGGCACTGGCGAAGGTCTCCTTCTGAAGAGCAGCAAGAAGGCTAAAACACCAGAGAGAAGGACGGCGACCCCAGGTCCCGGGACTTGTCACCCAGCCTTCTCTCTGCTTTTGGCCCTTCCCTCCGCCTGCATCTAGTTTAATGTCAAAAATATACTTTGTGGGCAGGAGGAGATGCAGTAAAATCAGGACAGTTTTCTTTCCGGGTTGGAAGCTGAGTCTTAAGGTGACCTCAGAAGACTTCTGACAGCCTCCCTCTATCACCACGTGTCACACACATGTCATCCCTGAATTGTCTGTGTCCTCCTGCCCAGGGGGACATTGCTGTGTGCCCCTAAGAGCTCTGAGGTCAGTGTCTGACTTAGAATTTCTCTGGTATTCTCAGAGAAAGAAAACATCCACNCTGCATATAAGTTAAATAAGCAGGATGACAATATACAGCCTTGACGTACTCCTTGTCCTGTTTGGAACCAGTCTGTTGTTCCATGTCCAGTTCTAACTATTGCTTCCTGACCTGAATACAGGTTTCTCAAGAGGCAGGTCAGGTGGTCTGGTATTCCCATCTCTTTTAGAATTTTCCACAGTTTATTGTGATCCACACAGTCAAAGGCTTTGGCATAGTCAATAAAGCAGAAGTAGATGTTTTTCTGGAACTCTCTTTGTTTTTTGATGATCCAGTGGATGTTGGCAATTTGATCTCTGGTTCCTCTGCCTTTTCTAAAACCAGCTTGAACATCTGGAAGTTCACGGTTCATGTATTGCTGAAGCCTGGCTTGGAGAATTCTGAGCATTACTTTAGTAGTGTTTGAGATGAGTGCAACTGTGCGGTAGTTTGAGCATTCTTTGGCATTGCCTTTCTTTGGGATTGGAAGGCTTAAGTAAAATAATTTACGTAAATCTTTTAGCAAAGTGCCTACCACAAAAATGTGAACTCCTAATATTATTGCCGTTTTGCCATTCAGATCTCAGTCATATATCTATCATTGCTAGAATTAGTTTCCCTGTAATGCTTCAGAAAGTGTGGTAACATGTGTGGTTAAGTGTGGTAAAGTGTGTCTGAAAATAAACCAGATGCAAAGAATAATAATCGGTTCCCTTCCATCTGCACTACTGAGTCCTCAGAGAGACTGTGCTTTTGGTTATTCTTTCTCTTTCTTGTATATTTTTCCCCTTTTTTTGAAATTGAGATGAAGTTCACATTAAAAATTGAGCTATTTTAAAGTGAACGGTTCACTGACATTTAGTAATATTATTTCACTATATTGTGCAACTGTCAACTCTTTATCTAGTCCCAAAACATTTTCAGCACCCCCAAATATAACCCTATATCCATTCAACTGTTAATCTCATTCTTCCCAGGCCCTAACAACTACCAATCTCTTGTCTCTGTAGATTTACCTATTCTTCATATTTCATTTAGATAAAATCATATTATATATGACCTTTTGTGTCTGACTTCTTTCACTTAGCATAATTTTTTTGAGGTTCATCCACATTGGAGCATGTATCAGTATATCATTTCTTTTTCATGGCTGAATAATATTCCATTGTATGTATATACAATTTGCTTATCCATTCATCAGCTCATAGACATTTGAGTTGTTTCCATCTATTGTGAATGCTGGAATATACAAATATTAGACTGACTACCTGTTTTCAATTCATTTGAGTATGGTAATTCTATGTTTAACCTTTTAAAGAGCCACTAAAATGTTTTCCAGTGGCTGAGCTATTTCATATTCCAACCAGCAATGTATTTGGGTTCTGATTTCTTCACATCCTTAGCAGCACTTATCTGTCTCTTTCATTACAATCATCCTAACGGATATGAAGTGGTATCTCATTGTGGTTTTGATTTTCATTTCATCTTTTCATGTGCTTGTTGGCCATTTGTATGTCTTATTTGGAGAGAGATATACTCAAGTCCTATGCCTATTTTTAGTTGGGTCGTTTCTCTGTTATCGATTATGAATTCTTTATATAGATACTATATTCATTTTAGATATATGTTTGCATATATTTTCTCTCATTCTGTAGTTGTCCTTTGACTTTCTTAATAATGTTCAATGATGCACAGAAGTTTGTTCAAGGTTTCAACTGCTATTTTGTCAAACATTCTTTCCAAAGAAAAGGTCCAAATACCTTTCTGGGTTTCCTCAGGTGGTTTGTGTCAATTCTTTTTTTCTTTTTAATTTTCCCCATGAATGGACCATAGTTTCCTGTTTTTTTGTATGTCTTAAAATTTTTGTTGAAAACTGGGTATTTTTAATATTCAGTTCATTTCAGTCACTCAGTCATGTCTGACTCTTTGTGACACCATGAATCACAGGACACCAGGCCTCCCTGTCCATCACCAACTCCCAGAGTTCACCCAAACTCATGTCTATCAAGTCGGTGATGCTATACAGCCATCTCATCCTCGGTCATCCCCTTCTCCTCCTGCCCCCAATCCCTCCAAGCATCAGGGTCTTTTCCAATCAGTCAACTCTTTGCATAAGGTGGCCAAAGTATTGGGGTTTCAGCTTTAGCATCAGTCCTTCCAATGAACACCCAGGACTGATCTCCTTTAGGATGGACTGGTTGGATCTCCTTGCAGTCCAAGGGACTCTCAAGAGTCTTCTCCAACACCACAGTTCAAAAGCATCAATTCTTCGGTGCTCAGCCTTCTTCACAGTCCAACTCTCACATCCATACATGACCACTGGAAAAACCATAGCCTTGACTAGACATACCTTTGTTGGCAAGTAATGTCTCTGCTTTTTAATATGCTGTCTAGGTTGGAGAAGGCAATGGCAACCCACTCCAGTACTATTGCCTGGAAAATCCCATGGACGGAGGAGCCTGGTAGGCTGCAGTTCATGGAGTTGCTAAGAGTCGGACACAACTGAGCGACTTCACTTTTCACTTTCATGCATTGGAGAAGGAAATGGCAACCCACGCCAATGTTCTTGCCTGGAGAATCCCAGGGATGTCACTTGGTGGGCTGATGTCTATGGGGTCGCACAGAGTTGGACCCGACTGAAGTGACTTAGCAGCAGCAGCAGCAAAGCTATGCCAGGTTGCCTACAACTGCCAATTGCTTTCATGTTCTGCTTGCACAGGGCCGTGGTGAGTCAGAAGCACAAGCCTAAGGTCTTTACAGATCTTTTCTGAGTATGCATCCATCCCTGAGATTGTGCATTTCGTGTTAGGTTCCCAGGATATGAGGTAGCTCTTATTACCCCAAGAATCTTCCTCTTCAGCTTCCTCACTTCATCCTTTGTCCCAGGTAGCTTTGGGTATAGTATGTCTTTAAATGCTTTTATCAGCTGCTACTTGCAAAGCTCCTCCATCCTCAGTTCAGTTCAGTTCAGTCACTCAGTCGTTTCCAGTTCTTTGCGACCCCATGAACCGCAGCACACCAGGCCTGCCTGTCCATCACCAACTCCCGGGGTCTACACAAACCCATGTCCATTGAGTTGGTGATGCCATCCACCCATCTCATCCTCTGTCATCCCCTTCTCCTCCTGCCCTCAATCTTTCCCAGCATCAGGGTCTTTTCCAGTGTGTCAGCTCTTCACATCAGGTGGCCAAAGTACTGGAGTTTCAGCTTGAACATCAGTCAATCCAGTGAACACCCAGGACTGACCTCCTTTAGGATGGACTGGTTGGATCTCCTTGCAGTCCAAAGGACTCTCAAGAGTCTTCTCCAACACCACAGTTGAAAAGCATCAATTCTTCAGTCTCAGCTTTCTTTCATCCATACATGACCACTGGAAAAACCATAGCCTTGACTAGACGGACCTTTGTTGGCAAAGTAATGTCTCTGCTTTTTAATATGCTGTCTAGGTTGGTCATAACTTTCCTTCCAACAAGTATGCGTCTTTTAATTTCATGGCTGCAATCACCATTTGCAGTGATTTTAGAGCCCTCAAAAATAAAGTCAGTCACCGTTTCCACTGTTTCCCCATCTATTTGCCATGAATTGAGGGAAGTAAAACAAAGGTCAGTTTCCTTACCAGTCCCTCTTCTGAGATAAGGAGGAATAAGAAAAATATAAATGATGGGAATTCCCTTGTGGTCCAGTGGATAGGACTCCAAGCTTCCCAGTGCAGAGGACATGCATTCGATCCCTCGTCAGGGAATAAAGATGTTGCAAGCCGCAAGCATGGTGCAACAAAACAAAACAAAACAAAACCCAAACAAACGAAAAACTTAGGGGAAAAAAATGAGATGTATTCTAGAGTTTTTCTAAAACATTTATTTACAGAGATAATCCTTGTACTGTTTGCCACAGATGTATAAGACTACATAAGATGTAATACAAACACAAATGACTATCTTGGTTTGCTGACTTAGAGAGGATTATTATAAGAGTTTCATATATATATTTCTAGAAAAATGTTCATTCCTGTTTATCAAGGAAAATTAAAATTAGGTAGTGAAAATTGTTAAAATGGCAAATATTTTTATACATTTAAAAGATACTCCATTCTGATGAGCTTGCAGAAAGAAAAGCGAGTTCTCAGATCAAGTTTCATTGGTTAAACTTTTCTGGAAGGCAGTTTAGCAATATGTATACAAGAGGCTTAAAATGTTTTATACCTTTTGACAGTAATTCTCAATGTAGCAATTTACCCTAAAAAATAACCAGAGATGTGCATAATTTATTTGTGGTAGTATTTTCATGATATCAAAAAATTATAAGCCATCTAAATAAGGATAGAAAATCATAACATAAATTATGACACATCGAGATTTCCCTGATGGGCCCGGTGGCTAAGAGTCTGCACTTCCAATGCAGGGGGCCCAGGTTTGACCCCTAATCACGGAACTAGATCCCACATGCTGTATCTAAGACTCAGGCAATCAAACAGATAAATATATATACATCTATATGATGTATTATTATATAACTTTAAAAAAATTAGGTTTTGAAAAAATATTTAAAGACATGGGGAAATGTGATGTAATGAGAAAATCAGGATTCAAAATCATCTGCATCCATCTTATGATACATCAATATTATGCATGTGAGTATATGCATAGGAAAAAGACAAGAAGGAAAATGGCTTCATAAATATATTCTATTTAGGTAAAAATTTGTAAAAATTTCCATTTTTGTTATGCTTTGTTTCAATTTTCTATTTTTTATAATAAGAAAAAAGAGACATGAATGATCATGCCCTTTCTATTGGGATAAAAGAATAGACATTTTTCATGGTATATATTTAGTTTTCAAATTTTATTTTTAAAGTTTCTCATTATTACTGGTTCTAATAATGAAGTTCTTTCACCTTTTCTACTCCCAGTGCAAATTCCTGGTACTTTTTCATTTTAGTTTTAGAATCTATACTAAATTTTTGATGGTTTACCAAAATTTTAGGGTCAGTTTGAGTTAAAGAAAATAAAGTAGTAGTTTCCAATAGGAAAGAAATCTGGGGTCATCAAAATCTAGACCTAAAGTTTAGCTTCACCACTCACTCACTCTGTGTCCATAGGCAAATCATTCACTCTGAGTTTCAATTTTTTAACATTCAGTTCAGTTCAGTTCAGTCTCGCAGTCGTGTCCGACTCATTGCGACCCCATGAATCGCAGCACGCCAGGCCTCCCTGTCCATCAAAATCTCCTGGAGTTCACTCAGACTCACGTCCATCGAGTTGGTGATGCCATCCAGCCATCTCATCCTCTGTCGTCCCCTTCTCCTCCTGCCCCCATCCCTCCCAGCATCAGTCTTTTCCAATGAGTCAACTCTTCGCATGAAGTGGCCAAAGTACTGGAGTTTCAGCTTTAGCATCATTCCTTCCAAAGAAATCCCAGGGCTGATCTTCTTCAGAATGGAGTGGTTGGATCTCCTTGCAGTCCAAGGGACTCTCAAGTGTCTTCTCCAACACCACAGTTCAAAAGCATCAGTTCTTCGGCACTCAGCCTTCTTCACAGTCCAACTCTCACATCCATACATGACTACTGGAAAATTTTAACTTTACAAGGGTATAATAATACTTTACCTCAAAGAACTATTGGGAGGCTTAGGGGGTAAAGGTCACAATAACTTCTGGCTATATTTAGTAGCTGTAAAAATTATTAAGGATTGTAAGGAAAATCTTTCATTGTTCTTCGAACATTTAATGAACATAAATATACACAATAAACAGTGCATTACCTATAAGATAATGTGAAAAAGCATATTACTAAGGAGTTAACTGATTTAAATGACTGACCTATGTCAGTTGGACCTACTGTTCTGTTTCTTCTTTCCAGGTAAAGGACTTATCTCCAGATACACTTCTCCAACAGCATGATGATTTGGATTTGGCTTTGGATAGCTGTTACAGTGGAGATACAGTTGTTATTTTTCCAGGAGAATATCAAGCTGTAAATCTTGCTTTATTGACTGATGACATTGTTATAAAGGGTTAGCAAGGCATCCTTCTTAATCTTTTAATAGCAATGTATTCTGGATAAACTGTATATTATAAACATGGTTAATCAGATTACTAGAAATTAGAACAGTTTTGCATTTCACGAAAATCCCTTATGTGCCTTTTCCAATTAATATTTTTTCACCTGTCCAATGTGGGCTTCTAGGTGGCTTGGTGGTAAAAAATTCAGCTGCCAATCAAAAGATGCAGGAGATGAGGGTTCAGTCCCTTGGTTGGGGAGATCCCCTGGAGGAGGAAAGAATACTGCCTACTCCAGTATTCTTGCCTGGATAATCCCATGGACAGAGGACCCTGGTGGGCTACAGTCCATGGGGTCACCAACAGTCAGACATGATTGAGCAACTGAGCATGCACGCGCATATGCACCTGTCCAGTAGTATATGATCTGTACAGAGTACCTCATTTGGACATACTGTACCAGAGCAGACCAATGTGACTGCTTCCCCATGATAAACAATCGAAGTCAGAATAAAAAAAACCTGCTCACAGTGTCTTCCATCAGCTCTATTTTTACCTAAACTACTTTTTTCTCTTCTGTCTCCACAGCATTTCATATTACTATAGTAGAAAACCCAAATGTAAAGTTATCTTAAAATAAACTCAGTGTTTTCTCTAAAAGCTTAATTCTATGGAAACTTACTAAACTAGAAGTAAAAAAGCAGAGTTTACTAAACTTCTTTTAGATTCTGAACATATTTAGTGACTTTAGTTCTGCCCTTTTACTTTAAGGTTATTCCCATTGTCTGGCCAAAAGACAAGACAAATGACTTAAACTTTGCTATCATTTCAAAAATTGAGCATAATTTCCACTAGATTTTGATGACTGTAATGTTCACTTTGCTGAACTATATGGGTAATAAGGATATTTGTTAATTTAAAAAATTTGTTGTCTTTAATATACAACCCCTCATTTTTGGATAGATGTTAAACTTAGATGATTGCGACTACTAGAGCAAGATTATAGACACGATTACAATAATCTTGAAACCTAATTCAAGAGTCTCTGCCAGTCTTTATTATGGTTTTGAAACCAGGTTATGGTAAAATACTTTCTGTATCTTACACATTTTGTAGATTACTGCTCACTATGTAATATAGGGAAATATGTAGTGGAATGAGTGTGTTAAATACCACAGGTACATTTAGGTTGATTATAAACCCAGATTTTTCCATCCTGGCATCAAAAGAAGGAAACAAGACTACATTATAGTTAAGTGTCTAAATGGTTGACTGAATAATTACAAATGTTACTTGTAATAGCGAGTATTACTGAATGACTAATGGGTTTTAAGCTTTGGAAGTACTCATTTAATTATGTATTTTTGTCCCTATAAATCAGGAATTGGAAAGAGAGAGGAAATTATGATTACTTCTGAACCTTCTCATGACAGTTTTGTGGTGTCCAAAGCTGATAATGTGAAACTAATGCATCTATCTTTGATACAACAAGGGACAGTTGATGGTATTGTGGTGGTAGAGTCTGGTCACATGACTCTAGAAAACTGTGTATTAAAATGTGAAGGAACAGGAGTATGTGTTCTTACAGGGGCTGCTTTGACTATTACAGACAGTGAAATAACTGGTGCCCAGGTATTTTATTTTATAAAATTTATGGCTTTATTTGGCTGTATATAACTTTGAGTGATCTTAATATGTAAACAGAAGGTACCAATTGTTTTATCTTTGAATGGAATTATAATTAAGCGTGGAAACTGATCAAAGTAAACGAGAACAAGTACAAGTATGTCATTTTATACACTTAGTATACTTAGGAAAGTGAACTGCCAAAGTAAGAAATTAGTTTTGTTGATGTGTGCTTTTTACAAAAATCAGAAATCAGCGGTTATAAACAGATTATGAGTCAGATTAACAGATTTTAGCAGCATTATGAAGGATTTAAAGTACATCTACATTAATTTTTATAACTACTGAGAATAACTGCTGTTAAGAGATCTTCCCTTCTAAGACGTGATTCGGGAGGGTGGAGAGCAATGTAATGGTCCATACAACTTTAGCCTTCCTATAGGTCTAATGATTCTTTGACACAGTTTGTTTTCAACGTTTTAAACATTATTTCCACAATAAATTATACTATTGTATTTTCATGTAACTTAATATGTTTAGACTGCTAATATATAACTACATTTTTCAAGTCTAAAGAAAATTTTGGAGGTGTACATGTGTTTTTTAGATTGTTTTATTTGCTTTTAATTTACAGGGTGCTGGTGTTGAACTGTATCCTGGGAGCATAGCCATTCTGGAAAGAAATGAAATTCATCACTGTAATAACCTCAGAACCTGTGACAGTTCAAAAAGCACCTTAGGTGGAGTTAATATGAAGGTATTCTCATATTTTTTAACGTAAGAATTATAAATATTATAAAGATACTAAAATATTAGCTTTAGCCTTAATTTTTAGTCTGTTAAGTATGGTACAAGCAATTAAAATACTGTTTAGATGATAGTTGACAGGAAACAAATTTAGTCTTATAATAATTTCAACTTAAATTCTTAGTAAATAACTTTGAATATGAGAAAGGGGTAAGTTCTTTTTAGATTTTGTTTTCATTGAGCCAGACTTGTAGTATTAATACATTTGGCTAAGTAAAGCAAATAAAGAGGATAAATATATTAAGAAATATTTAAGCTGTTCAAAAGTTATAAAATAATTTAAGCTAACCAATTAAAACGTAAATAGCAATAATTTGTAAGTAAAATGCTTTCCCATTCTTTTCTACTTATGTAAATTCTACCTTTCTAGGTCCCTCTCTCGACTTTTTAATGATAAACTTGAAAACTTCATATACTATTTCCTCTTGTTCAAAACTGAGATTCATTTGTTTTAAGGAAATGTGTGAGCTCAAGAATTAGAGTTTATGAAATGTTCATTAGTTCATTTTTTTATAGAAACTACTGAAAACCCAATTTCCTTGAATAATTTAACAGGTTCTTCCAGCACCCAAATTGAAGATGACTAATAATCATATTTACAACAACAATGGCTATGGAGTAAGCATTCTTCAACCAACTGAACAGTTTTTTATTGTCGCAGAAGAAGCCCTCAACAAAGGGGCTGCTTCAGGAGATAAAAGAGATGATAATATGCTCTCCAAAGTAATGCAAAATCTGAATTTGGAAATGAACAATAATAAAATAGAAGCAAATTTAAAGGGGGATATTAGAATAGTAACAAGTTGAAGCATCTGAATTTAAAGTCATATTTCAGATATTTAATAAATCTCATATCCCACAGAAATGGTCATTTTAAATTCAAATTTTAATTACAAAAATTAAATATTTAAGGGCTTCCCTAGTCACTCAGACGGTAAAGCATCTGCCTGCAATGCAGGAGACCCTAGTTTGATCCCTGGGTTGGGAAGATTTCCTGGAGAATGAAATGGGCAACCCACTTCCGTATTCTTGCCTGGAGAATCCCATGGACAGTGGAGCCTGACGGGCAGCAGTCCGTGGGATCACAAAGAGTCACACACACCTGGGTGATTAACGCACACTAGGTGAGCTAGCCTGGTTGTATTTAATGCTCTCTCACTGAGTCATTTTAATGTTTTAAAAAAATGTCTTTGAAATATCACACAACATAAAAGCTAAATTGTAATACCATCACCACCCATTCCAAAAGCAAACATGGTTTAAAATTCTTTAAATTTTTTGGTCACACCATGTGGCAAGAGGAATCTTAGTTCCCTGACCAGGGATTGAACCCAAGCTCCCTATGCTGACAGCATGGTGTCTTAACCACTGGACCACCAGGGAAGTCCCTGAATGTTGTTTCTTACAGCCTTAGTCCAGTAAGAAGCATTAGGTTTTTTATGTAGTTTCTGGCCAATTTATGGTCAATTCCTGATTCATTCCTACATACCCGTGCACGTAACTGGAGTAAGATAACAGTTATACAGGATTAACTATAGGAAACACCGGTGAAGGCAGTGGCACCCCACTCCAGTACTCTTGCCTGGAAAATCCCATGGACAGAGGAGCCCGGTAGGCTGCAGTCCATGGGGTCGCTATTAGTCGAACACGACTGTGCGACTTCACTTTCACTTTTCACTTTCACGCATTGGAGAAGGAAATGGCAACCCACTCCAGTGTTCTTGCCTGGAGAATCTCAGGGACGGGGTAGCCTGGTGGTCTGCTGTCTATGGGGTTGCAGAGTCGGACACGACTGAAGCGACTTAGCAGCAGCAGCAGCAGCATAGGAAACACAAAGTCAAAATAAGACAAAAAACCAAGAAGTATTTCTTCCTTATGTTCAAGAAATCCAGAGGTATTCAGTTACAGAACTAGCAGATGTTCCACATAGGTACTCAGTATTAGGTGTTGAGTGCTAGAAATTCAAAGCGCTTGAAATTTCGGTCTTCCGTTTGTATGGTTTTATCCAAAATCACCACATGGTCTAAGATAGCAACTGTTGCTCAAGCCAAGCATAAGGGATAAGACCTCTCTAAGTCATACACATTACTTCAACTTTCATGCCCCCTGCCCCCAGCCAGAATCTAATCACATGGCTCTACCTAAGTGCAAATTAAGCTAGAAAATATAACCTTTAAATTGGATTGCCATGTGTGCTCTACAACAGGGTTTTTTAAGAAACTGGTCTTTTTTACTAAGCACAATTTACATTAATTTCAGGATATAAAAGGAAATAAGCATAGGCTTCAAGCCCTTCGTCTTTCCTTCTGCT
>SJYV01010852.1:248621-284848 GCA_006410875.1 Neotragus pygmaeus | reverse complement strand
TTTAAAACTAATGAATGTAATTAACTGGCATTGTAAAATTATTCTAATGTGTAAGATCAACAATTAACTATACATGGCCAGTATTCAATGTAATACTTTATTTTCTATTGTATTAAACTAAAGTCAAGAAAATATCAAGTATTTTAAAGACAATTCTCAACTCCTGAAAGAAAAAAAATACAAACTGTGGTACCTTTATTATAGATTATATTTTACATAATATAAACAAAATCACTAATATAACTAAATGTCTAGTAGTTTAAGCTACAATGAACTACAAAACAGGTGGAAAATGGGTTTACTTACTGGCAGCAAATAACTTGAGAAAATGGGTAGCATGCTTTTTTTTTTAAAACTATGCATAGACACTGACATAACTAAACTTTAATAGCCTCCACCTCCTCTTCCTTGTCCAAAGTAACCACCCCCATAACCCCCTCTGCCACCTCCTCGCTGGAATCCTCCAGATCCTCGGTATCCTCCTCCACTCTCCCCTCTGTAGTCTCCTCCTGACATACCTCTATAGCCACCTCGGGAAAGCCCTCTAAAACCACCGCCACCGCCACCGCCGCCACCACCTCCAACATAGCTTCCCCGAAAGGAGTTGGTGCCCCCCCCAAAGGAGTTGGTGCCCCCTCCATAGCCACCGCCACTGTAGCCTCCTCTACCACCATAGCCTCCGCCACCTCCGTAGCCTCCAGTGCCATAGCCTCCAAGGCCATAGCCCCCACCACTGTAACTAGAACCTCCCCTTCTGTATCCACTTCCATTGTCATAACGAGCCATCTTGGGAGGACGGGGACCATCTCCATACCTAGGAAAAGCACAAAACCACCACTTTAGCACACTTTAGCAAAAGCATCCTGAATACTTCTCAACTAGTCACAAAATATTAACATTCAGTCATATTTCAATATTTAGTACACAAAGGGAATACAGCCAAATGCACAAATTAAGCTGAAACGAAATAAATCTGCTAAACTCTAAGATAGACACAAGAGGAGGCAGAGCTATAAATATCTGTTTTTCTAAAGTTCTTATTGGTTCATTCTAAAAATCTTAAAATTTTGGCATGTGCTAACAACTTTCACTCATCTCAAACATATGGCATTCTAAGAAAGTAATAATTTGACCTGGCAATAAATTATTTGACCTTTACCACAAAATATTTTCCTGTATTAACTCTGAAAAATGTTTTTGCAAAATGCCTTTTGGTAATTTACTTACATCTAAATTGACTTCATATGGTAAAGAAAGGAGGGTAATGAAAAACTGCAGAAAATCAAGATGTCTCACCAATTTAACATACCCCAATCTGCTCATTCCTCCTGTGCAGCTTTTCTTAAAGACACTAGCATTACCAATTCAGCTGCCGTCCAAGCCAGAAACATGGTGGGATCTGTCTTCATTCTCTCACTACACTGCTCTCCCCATTTTAATCCATCACCAATACTTACTGACTCTATTGCAGATCTTTCTAATCTAGTTACTTTTCATTTCAATTCCCCTGAAATTCATTTCAATACTATCCCATCCTTACTAGTTTCTAGCCTTTTGTCCTTCACAGAGCAGCTTGTATGTGAAGCCTTCTTGATTACCACCCCTTCCTGACAAAAGTTGTATCTCCTAAACATCTATGAGTACTGCATTTATACCATGCCTGGGACACCTATTTTCCATCTTTCTTTCTGAAGATTCTTTCTCAATTATTCTATACAACTGACCTTGTGGGCAGACCAGTTATGAGAGCACCGTTTCAGAAGCCATCCTGTCTGCCTGAGAATCCCACTCTACCATTCACTAGCTAGAAGATCTTGGGTTTTAACTTCCTTGTGCTTATTCATTTATATTAAAAGGAATAATGATCTACCTACATCACAGGTGGATTAAGTATTAAAACAAGTGAATATCAGAAAAGCAACTTAGCACAGTGTGCCACATCCTAAGTACTGTTTGATTAATTCAAAGGAAAAGTTAACTCAGTTATAACCAAAATGGAATGCCAAAATCCATAAAACACACAGCATTTCTTTATAGTAAGTTAACACTTTAAAACCAAATGCAGTTAAGTCATTTTTGATGCGGAGATTGAAAAATATTTTTGAATGACAAATTTTAATGACTCTATATTAGATACTGTTATTTAAACTCATTTTTGGGGTGTGACTTGTAGCTATGTTCTTAAAAGATACATGAAGCATACTGATGTAAAATGTCACTGAATCACAAATGATTCAACAAAAGTATGTGTGTAATATATATATCAAAGCACGTGTCACAAAATGCTGACAATCATTGAAACTTAAGTTAACAAGAGTTCATTGAACTACTGTTTTGCCTTTTCTACAGGTATCAAAAATTTTGAGAGTAAAAAGCAGTGGGCAAGGAAAATTTTTAAAGGTGAAAAAAAAATGAGGCAAATAAAACATTTTAAAGATTAAGCTCTGATGCTTTTCATTTGAAGCAGCAGCAATTTAACCCCTCATCATTCTTCCTGTAGAGATGGCAAAGCAGTTCTGTGGGAAGAGGACTGTCTGGGTCTGTCACTTTTTTTTCCTGTCATGGGACCTATCCTGGACTCTATATGTACTTCCAAGGTCTCTATCTCTAGCAAGCACTGCGGTAACGTATCATTAACACTCTTTCTGTGAATGTGTTAACCAGAACTAAACTTCATTTAGAATGTGAATAGAATTTTAACTTAAATAACAAGGCCTCCATAAACTAAATGTAGAGTAAGATTACTGTCTCTTCTGCTTAGTTCAAAGAAAAGTTACTGTGGTACCCACCGTGTAGTGCCAATCATAAGGTTGATACCAGCAGCTGAGGGCCGAGAGATCTGGCGGATTGTGTTCAGCATACGCTCATTAACAGGATCCAACTGGCTGATGATACCAGGCTGTTTGGTTACTTCAACAACCAAAGCCTCCATGGCTGCTCGAAGAGCAGTGATACAGGCAGCAGCTTCATGAGATATTTGCAGTCGGATCCTAAATTAGGGAAAAATGATTAAAAATGAGAGGAGGTACACACAGAAAAGACTATTAAATCTCCCAATTTCACCCATGGCAAGTGATAGGATAAATTTAACTTCTTTTCCAAGTAACAATACTTTCAACAAATGTAATGGCCCTAGATTTAGCAAACACAGGTATGAAGAGTAACAATAAGCTAAACCAAGTTCTTAAATTTCATTGCTAGCTACTGGCAGGAGTTGTGAACCATGAAGTCTACCAAGTGAAGTACACTTAGCAATACAGATCACTTCAGCCTCCAATAAAAGAATGAAATAAGAGACTCAGAATTCTGTAAATTTTCACGAATATGACTGAGTCTACTAACCATTAAGTTCTGTTCAATTCTGCCAAGTGCTTACTACACAGACACCACTGGTCTCTAAGCAATATGAAGCGTACATAAAAAAGAGGCATCCAAATTCCAATTAGATTCTAACTCCTTAGTGTTGTATTCATGGCAGTGGAGGGGGCTCCAATGAATAATGCAGCAGTCCCCAACCTTTTTGCACCAGGAATCGATTTTTGTGGAAGAAACTTTTTCCACAGACAGAGGTGGTGGTGGGGGTGGTTTGGGATGATTCAAGTGCATTACATTTACTGTGCATTGAAATTCTATTATTACTACATCAGCTCCACCTCAGATCATCAGGCATTAGATCCCAGAGGGTGGGCACCCCTGATTTAATGCATCTGCCTCTACAAGTATAATCAATTTAAGACTTCACTATCAACTACGAATCATAAGCCTAGGATATACTACTCTCTAAGAAAAGACAGTGTTATAAAACACATTGTTTATGCCATCGAATTCTGCCATATTTCACAAGTAGATTAGCAGCTGAATTCCACTACATTTCAATTCTAAGAATTCAGGTAAGTTCACATCTGAAAATCCATACCAGTCATCTACAACCACAAGCTGTCCATCAGACATAACTTTCTTGGAGGCAAAGAGAAGCAGCTGCAAAGGGGTGACTAAGGTCATGCCCTTAGCAGAGATGGCCCGAGTTCGAATCTGAAGATAAAGAGGCAAGAGGAAAAAGTTGACATTCCAACTGTCAATCAACTACCATATAGTAATAATGAACTAAAACCCATGTCCCCACTACACATTAATAAAGTAATCTGAATTTTAAATGTAAAAGTTTCCTAAACCTCTATTTTCTTACCTTTTCACCAAATACAAAGAAGGGAGACGGGTACTTCATGTCTTGGCTGCTAAAAGGACAATTAACAGATGACTTGTGGATAAGTGCATTACGCCCTTCAGTGGTAAGAATCTTTCTCTTCTCCTTATGGTAACACACATTGGGGTACACTCCAAAGGCCAGGAGAGAGATAACAACATCCAGATTATTGTCTGGTCCAGTGTTAGTAAACACTTGTGTCAGTAAACACTCTGTAAAGAGGAAGGAGATTAAAAAAAAAATCAAGTATCTTGCTAATTCTAACATTGAATTTACCAAAATTAAATGACAATTATAAGAATTAACTCCTTCCTCATTCTCTTTTTCAAATAACCCATCTAACTGCCTCTGTTCTTAGCATTCTTGCAATCAGATTAATGCAAGGAGAAATTCTGCTGAGTCTTCACAATTTTAGTAAAATTAAAACGTCTGTTTTCTTTTGGAGACACGACTAAGCTTGAAGTACTTAAAAACAAATGCCCCAATTAACCATCTCCTCTCAGATTAGAGCCAGACTGGTATGACCAGTGTTCCACCTGCTGCTCTTAAAAAGCTGTTCCTTCTACAGAAGATGAAATGATGACCAAGAGGAACACACTAGAAAAACGCTGATGTTTTCACCCAAACAATGCTTTGTGCCCAGCCCATCACATGGAAAGTATGATGGTAAGAGTGTGGATAAACTTTGTTCCAAAAAGCCTGTATACCAGCCTTATAAACTTCTGAACTGAGTGAGTGTGGACAGTAATTTAAACCTCTGGCCAGCTGCTTAACCTGTAAAATGGGGGTCATATCTGCATCTCAGGAATTTTGTAAAGAGTCTATCATACAAAAGTGTCCTATTTTCCTTTGATTTTGATTTTTCAAAGTACAAATCTAGTCAGTTTACAACAGAAGAAAAATGTTTAGTTATTTAGATATGCCCAGAAGGTAGTCCTTCTGTCTCTCAACTAGCTGTTTCTGGTTATATGTTCCAACTCTCAGTGTTTCAGAAAATTAACTCTGTCTCCATCTAGTTGGAGAAGTACAACAGTTCAAATTCACACAAGAAATGAACAGTTGGATTACTATTCCAATATCAGATATCAAAGTCCTCTATGATTAGCTGTCCATTAAAACTTACTCAAAGCCAATTAAAATTTAATGCAATAGTGTTTACTTCACATCTAAGAATGAACAGATCAACAAATTAATACATCACCTCACAAACCACTACCTGAGGTTAATTCAACAAACTGCTCATTCTAGAAGTGCAAAAAGCTAGGCCTATGTTTTTTACAAAGTACATGGATTAGAAATAAAAACATACCCTTCTACCTAAAAAAAGAGTGATGTGTAACTGATTCACTTTGCTGTACAGCAGAACCTAACACAACACTGTAAATCAACTACAATCCAATAAAACAAAACCTCCCAAAGCAGCACAACTCTCAAAACATCTATTTATCATCAAATTACAAAACTGTAATTTGAGCATTATAACCTTTTGCATCCTTAAAAAAAATTCAATTAATGTGAAAAACTGATCATCACCAGAGTTCAAAAACCTAAGAAATAGCTAGGAATACAAAAAAAGCAAAAGCCTTATGTTTAAAGCGAAAATATACTGGACTGTCAATGTGAATGTGTAATATTAAGGTACTTTAGATATGAGAATCTTACCTTCTGGAAATCCAGAATTAATGAGAATCTCTTTGAGCTGAACTTTGGCTTCCCAGGTCATTCTTAGTGTTGCCATATTGAGTCTTTTGTGCTCACAAAAACGTATCTCTGCTTCTTCTCCACCCATTCTAAACAAACAGGTTAAGAAGTTATGCTCAAAGCCTGAAGAAACTAGATACAGATTACAAAAGAGTTCATTCAAATCTTACAAATCTTTGTCTTTCAAGCCCATACCTAGCATCATCCCAAGCCTGGAATACTGATAAAAGGGCCACATGATCAGAAAATCGGTTTCCAGCAAAATTTCGATGGATATAACCCAGTCGCTTCCCTTCACTGATGAACGGCTCTGGAAAGCAGGTGGCCGCAGAGATGGTGCAAATAGCGTCTCCCACACTGAAACAGAAGGGAAAACTCGGTCCAAACCACATTCTTGTTCCAGCAACTAGGCAGTATAGTCAATTGTGGGTCAGGGCATTAGCTATCATATTGCTTTTTTAGTACTGAAATTGGTTTAACAAAGAATTTTATAGCTGCTATCCAGATGCAGAAAGAAAAAAACAAAATGAGCTTTGATGTTAATGGATGCTTATTTACCATAAATTGACCAAGTATTATATTTTCCTTTCCCATTCTCCCTCATTTTACTAAATCTCTTAATCTTCAAAACTTGTGAACAAAATATACCTGTTTACCTTTCTCTTTCTTGGACAGGTGCTTAACCTCCTAGAGGAAATGTACTTCTCTTGATAAATCTGTGCTCTTTGTCTCAACAAGTTTAGGCCCAGGTATCCATCTACTAGAACAGTCTCATTTCACACTTTGCTCAGCATCTGAAGTATGCCACTTCTCTACTGAGGAATATTTAAGCTTTTTCTTCTATTTGGGCCCATCCTGTTTTTACTGGGAGGGGGATAAAATCCTGAAACTGTTTTACCATTTAGTTGTAAGCAATAAAACAAAGCACTTACTAGAAAATACATCCCATTATCATCATTTTGCCAAAACGAGGCTCAATGGGAAGTTTAGCCAGGATTCGTCCTAGAGGAGTCAACTCATCATTGGCATCTAATGCATCAAGCTCTGTGGAGAGAGATTTGTGAGCAGAAACAGTAACGAATACCCCCTCAATCCCGGCAAAGATGAAACAACTTTACAAATTAAGTTTCAGATACTGACTGAAGTCTTCATCATTTGTCAAGCCAACTGCCAGCATCACACCCATATCAACAATTCTCTTCACTTAGAAACAGAACAAAATTAACAAAGAAAGCACTAGAATTAGGCCCTGTAGGCTGTAAAGCTGAGTATCGTCCATGAGAAGTCTGTTAAGTACAGTAATAACTGTAATAGGTGCATAAAACATGCTGTAACAAGTCTGACACCATCTGTTAATAATTTTTAGAAAGAAATGAAATCTGGAGAATAAGTTTTAGAAGTTCACATAGCAGATGAGCATGAGATTAAAAATTCAAACTGGCTCTAATGTTCTTATTTTTTCCCACTATACACTGTTTCTCTAAGTGTGATTAGAAAACATAGAGGTTCTAAGAGATGCACATAAAATGCTGTGAGCATCATGAATAATTCACTGTCTGATCTTAAATATTGGTTAAGAAATAACATCTGCCTTTTCTCCATTTTTTCCCCAAATGAGACTCATATTACCTCCTTCTTACCTTATATTGCTCATTTTATATACTAATCACACATTAAGCAACACTGGAAGTTTTACTATCACAGTCCTTTGGACTGTATCCTCTTCTTGACTCCTTTGTGAAGTGTTATTTGTCAGGACAAGACAGATGGTGTAATTCACATGAGTTAGGCAGATCTGTATTTGTGGGTACCTCTAAGTGTGTGCTCTGCTTCAATCACAGCATCCAAAGGCGGAGGTTCAATTGCCTTGGCCAGAAACTGGCCAATTCCTCCCAGACGCAGAAGTTTTATGCTCAAAGCAATTTCATGCAATGGTGTTCGGAACATCTCTGGTGTCATGTGAGTTTCGAGTCTAAGAGAAAATAAGCATAAAATAACCGTCTTGTGTACACACGTGTTTAATTAACAAAAACCTTGCAGAGAGCTAATCAGGCCTTTCCCTCATCCTTCCACAATTACCAAAGAACACACATTTACTACAAAGACTCTCTTGGACAAGACTCTCTAACCTTTTAAAATTTTATTAACAAAAACTACACAAATAAACTAACAACAATAGTATTTACTGAGAGTTTACTGTGTGCCGAGCATTGTTCTCAATACTTTCCATTACTGATATACTTAATTCTCAAACAAATCCTACGGAGTTAGCATTATACTACCTTTTTTCCCCCACTGAGGAAAGAAACACAGAAAGGTTAAGTAACTTAATCTCACTTTGTAGAATGGAGAAATAAAGACATAAAGAGCGTGAATGTTTAAGGTTATGTGATACATTAGGCACAAATAACATTAAAATGCAGGTCCCTACATTTCTAATTCAGGCTTATTCTATATGAACTATTTGTAATGAAGACTCAGAGGGACCATCTGGAGGTGAATGTGAACATTTCTGGCAAGACTTAGATCAGCTTTAATTAGGTTTACATAAATGCATATAGCATACCTATATACTTTATCTTGTAGAAAAAAAGAACAAAAATCTCAGATCTATTCATGCTGTTACTAGCTGTGAGCTGATTTTACTCCCAAGTTGTTTCTTCAGTTCAAGGGAGAATCCAACCTTTAAAAATACCTATCATGTTGCAGCCAGTTGCCTGTAATAATTTCTGATGCTCAAATAAACCTACACTTACTAGGGAGCCATGCTACCAGTATAAAAACAAATCAAAGCTCTGATTTTTATTCAGTGTGTTATATACATTTAGACCTAAATTAGTCTGGCCCACAATTCTTCACTGTGGTAAATACACACACACCCCTAACTTACCTTTATTATCAACTTATTAAAGCTAATGTATATCACACTGATTTCCAGAAAACATACAACTAAATAGATATCTTAAGTCTATAATTCAAGGACAGTATTTTTTATTTGAAAAAATTGGGGGGGAGGTTGTAGGGAGGGACATAGGGAATACAACTTGATTTGGAGAGCCAACAAACTGAGAAGATGGTGCACTCATGCCCCAGGGAAGCGCGTTAAAGTGACTGGTCTCACCCACTAACATTCCCCACAAGGCTCTGTGGTATAAATGGAAATGCACAAGGCACTGACAGACTTGGATTTCAGCACTGGAGAAGTCTGCTAAGCTCCTTAGGCTCTGGTATCCTTAGGTAAACAACCCCTCTGTCTCTCACACACATGAGGTGGATCATATGACAGAGGTGATGTGCTAGGTGGTTGTGGGGTATATAAAAACAAAAGTGTTATTATTTTAACATATTTTTTCAAGCTAATCATTTCATAAATATCAGTACTCCCTATGTGGTGCCTGAATAATGCACATATATCCTTTTTTTGTTGGGGGGGGGTGGTAGGGAAAACATGTCATGCTTTTAAAAGATTATCAATAAACAGTATACCAGTATCAAATATGCCACTGTTGTTAATTTCTAATTTCATCTCATTCTCACCATAATCTTATATCTAAGCTAAGTTTCCTGCAATGAACTTAACTGAAAGCACTATGTACTGAGTTCATTAAGTTATGTTCAGGGTAGAGGTGTGGGGAGGGGCTGTGTGCGTAAAAAGGCTGAACTCAAGAATTGGTCTTACCTCTCAAAACGAGCTCGGCTACAGAGATGAAAGCAGAATCCAGGGCGTACACGGCCAGCTCGTCCTTTCCGCTGCTCAAGGTTCGTTTTAGATGCCCATACTGTAGCATAATTGGTCATATTGTTGTGAGCAGTGAACAGCTTCACTTTTTGCCTAAATAGGAATGGCCGGTTAATTCTAAGACTCACATGACTATCAATACATGGCTATTACATTTCCACTAAGTGGCAGGTGCTTCCAGATAGTTAGGCCTACCTGCAATGTCTGTCTGTGAGCAGCGCCGAGAATTTAACTCTGCACTCTCTAAGCTGCCAACCTACTATGAGGTGATATAACACACACGTGCCACTTGCCAGCTGGATGACCTTGGCCAAGTTACTGATCTTTCTGTGACTCATTTTCCTCATCTGAAAACGCGTGTAATACTAGCAGCCCCTACCTCACAGTGTTCTTACATTTTGTGAATTAACGAACATATAGCATTTAAACAGGATATGCCACATATACGTAACTAAGTGATAATTATTCTAGCCAATTCTATTCCAAAGTTTATGAATGTTAGGCAACCTATAATCTAAAGACTATGTGCTAAACCGGAATATGCAGTACTTCTAATGACCTCACCAAGCACTGTCAGCAAGGTACTTTTGGAGCCCGGGAGCAAACTCCGAATTTGTCAATGTCACACACAGGCAGCTGTCACTAAATGACTGAGGTTGGCCTGACATGGGCACTGGAAAATCTTTTTCAACTTCCAGGACAGGCTTAGGAACTACACAGAGAAGACAAGCAGCACAAGCTGGCTAGACAGAACCACGCTCTGACGTTCCTGTCCTCTCTGTGTGTTACTTTACCTGTAACACAGTGCCTCCCTGGCTGTTTCCCAGGCCATCTCATACAAACACAAGTCTTAATCCCAAGTGAGTGTCCTACAAGTAGGACCTTTGTCACAGCCTAAATATCGGATATCTTTACACACCAAACAGCTCACTATTGTACTGCAATGGTCAATGGAAACACCCGATGGCATATGAGAAAAACACCAGCAGATAAAAATAGTGAGAAGTAGCCAGAAGCTAACAATATAAGCTCTGTCACTTTCTACCATAACTGATATGATGATCAACACCAAGAATCATTCAGTACCCTGTAACTCAGTACATAGAGATACAGCACAGTAATTTTGATGGTAAAAGAATAGAATTTTAAAAATCAAGTGTTCTGATTCTGTTAACTGACTTTAGACACTACACAGAACTCTTTAAAGACTTCTTATATCCCAAGCAATGGGTTCCTTGTGAACTTACTTGCAGGAGTCAATGACATAAACAACATCATTTATGGTAATGCTTGTCTCAGCAATATTTGTGGACAAAATAATCTGTGAAGAAATGATATTTTTAAAATTACACTTAGGAAAATATTTTATTATGTACTCAAAAAGAATGATCTGCCTATGTAGTGACAATAGAATCACAAAAGTTTTTTTTTTTTTAATCACTCAATGACTAGATAACTGGAAAAACCACTAAATTCATGAAGAAAAGACCTGTGTTTTTCTTCCTCAATTTAGATCATTTACAATTTTTTTGGATAGCTCTTTGAAGGTCTGTCTCATTTAATATCTAAGGCACTTGCAACCCTGTTACCTTGGTTACTCCACTTGGTACTGGATCAAATACTTTGCGCTGCTCCTCTCGTGGAATCTGAGAATGCAGAGGTAGAATCTGATACCGGTGGCTTCCTGTAACAATATGGAAAAGTTCAGGTCTCAAAAAGGAGCCTAGTTTAAAACTGCCTACATTATGTACTTTTTAATCAAAAATTGATAAACTTTGTTTTCACATACTGGCTAGGGAACAAGCAAAATCAATCATTTCCCACTCTTAAATAGTTGAAAATTCAAGAAAGACTCATACCAAAATGTGGATTCATTTCCAAATGCTTCTGCATAGTATAAATCAAATTCCACCCAGGCAGAAAGACCAACACCGCTCCAGGAACGTTAAGGGTCTCAATGTACAAAAGTAGAGCTTCAATGAGTTCAAAAGGAGTTTCCTTTTCATTCAGTTGAGCCATGCTTATCCTTGTTTCTGCCCCATATTCATCACCACAGATCAGGTTGCAATTTGCCTGCAAAAAATAGGGAAACATATTTTGGACTGTCTCAATCACCACAGCTCACAACTGGATAGATGTGTTCTCAATGTTCAAATGACACCTAAATATCCTTATTATCTCTAGCTGTTTAGTTATATTTAACATATAGAAGAAATTTCATTTTTAAAAATGTAAAACCACTGCATCCTGGCTCTTTGAATTTCTCCACTGACCAACATGTCCCATAGGGCACGGCTAAAATTCAAAGCACAAACTCTTCACTTGACTGAAGCTACTAATGGCTCTAACACGTTTCTCTCTTTTGACTATAAACTTGGTTTTTCAAACATTATTTTCCTTACCAATTAATAAACTGCTTCTATGATCCTCTCTTTGTATCAATTATTGTATAATTACTTTATATATATACACAATGCTTCTCTGTGTAACTTCCAGACTCATCTCACCCTAAATATTAAGTCCTTTAATTCGAAAATGAGTCCTGCAGACAGGATACTGGATCACCTTCATCTGAAATACTATGGTTGGTATTTTCCAAAAAAGTGTGCCTGAGAAACAAAGATAACCCAAACCTTCAGTAATGAGAAACAAACTTGTTATGATTCCCACCCCCCCATAAATTTTCTAATTCATCAGAAGATTTGAGAACGCAATTCATAATATAATTCATTTATATCTTCAAAGTGTCTGATTAAAACTACCAATCCTCAAAAAAAAAAAAAAAAAATCGGAGGTTATGTTTATTATATTCTACATTGTTGGCTGCCTTGTAGTCTTCATTCTGCTCACATTTCCAGATTTAAGACGCATTTTAAAATATCATTGGTCCAACTCTTAAGCACTATGGAGTTAAGTGTCAACTTTTCTTTCCTGTTTCTTCTTAGGAAATCCCTCATTATCCCCCACTTTAATGCTCTCTCCATGTCATCACCATATAGTCTGTGTAACCAAGGACTACAACTAATGCTTCTTAAAACTTTACTGTACATGTGGGTCTCCTGGAGATCTTAAAATGTGGATTTTGACTCAGTACATCTGAGATGGGGTACAAGATTGTGCCTACCAGTTTTCCAGGTGCTATGGCTCATGGAGTAACAGAGCAGCAAAGTCATACAGAATAGTTACTAAATATCCTCCTGTTTCCTTTGTTTTAGAATCTTTATGCCAGAGATAAAACTCGTTATTAAAAAAACTTTTCACTGAATGTGGAATTTTTCGGAGTAAAATACATCAGTGAATTCAAATACATCAGCACATTCAAAGATAGATATTATAGTCAAGTTTTAGAGGTTTTTTGTAATGCTAACTCGTTGCATCTTTTTACTGAAATCATTCTCTGTAATAAAAATTTTGGCCATAATGAAAATTCTTCATTAAATTCACTTACATCATCATCCTCACCACCATCATCATCCTTATCCTTCTTCTTCTTGTCCTTTGGTGGAGGAACAAAGTGGGTCATCTGAATACAATCTTCCAAAAAGTATTCTGCCAGGACAATACAGTCAGGTAAGTAATAGCAACTTTCAGAATGAGCAGTCTTTAAACTCATCCTCTAATTCACAATTCAAAATTACTTTCATGCCTGCCAAGGCATTTCAGGGGCAATAACCTGTTTTCATTCTTAAACCATGAAGGAGGGGCTGAGGTTATCTCCTATACATACATGTTCCCACAAAGCCAGCTAGGGTGTCCACTAACATTCATGGACTGCATACTGTGCTCTATGTTGTATACTCCCGTGGTGTGGTACATGTGGACAGAAATTAATAATAAACCATAGTCCATCCTTATAAAATGGGTTCCTTCCAGTTACTACTCTAAAGGACCTCAGTGCAAAGGCTGGAACATCTACTGATCAGTTATGCTCCTGAGGTTCTTTGAAGTGTTCCAGAAGTGTTCTGGAAATGTCTCATACTCTAAACACTTCCCCACTACACCAAAGAGCCCCAGAGTACCATTCTCATCACATTATAGCAAAGGTACATATCAACATGACTCCTCACTGTGATATTAACTTGATCATGGTAAGGCAGTGTTTGCCAAGTTACTTGTTTCCCCATTTCCCTATGTTACTCTTTGGAAGCAAATCATTAAGCAGAGCACCCTGTAAGATATAAAGAGTTAAAGAGTCACTTTTTTGAGTCTACATAATTTTCTTTGTAATTCTTCATATGAGAGCTGTATCTTTATTATCCACATATTTATTCAACCACTGCATAAATTAATCAGTTCAGTTTAGTTGCTCAGTCATGCCTGAATCTTTGTGACCTCATGGATACCTATTTTCATACTTCAGGTTAAATCCAATACTATGTTTTTTATTTTTCTGTTCCAACTATTCCATTTTTGGCCACTGAGAGCTTACAGTTGACACCTATGTCCCTCTGACTCCTTCACTGTTTTTAAGCACTTCCTTACTTTCTGATACTACAAGATGTTTCAGGCTCATCTTGTGTATTTCCCTGCCTCAGAATCAGTTTTAAGGACATCTGGTTCCTTTAATTGGAGAATGGCATTGGAAACAAGATCTGGGTATCATACTAGAATGTCATTACTTCTAGGCGTGTTCAGCAGACAAAGCTAGGAAATATATGTATACAAATTCATGGATCCAGACTTGTCTGCATTTATTTACTTCTATTAGAACATGAGTTCTTACCGATGTCTACAGCTGTAATCCAATACCACAGTTTATTCAAGTCTTCCCTCATACTCACCTATTTAGCCTCTTACTACAGCAGTTAACCTGGTTCTCACCATCTGCCATCCACTTATTTTCTGAATCCCAATATGCATGCAAAGCCATTTAAATTACTAACTGTATCCTCATGAGATATGAGTGCACTGACTTATTTCAGAGCTACTCTTACCTTTTAATTTCCAAAGTTAGCATCTTCACACAGCTCTTCATCACTCCATATGTACACTGAAAACTTTTTAGCTTATTTTCATGTCTTCAAATTAGACTGTACCAAGTAATTCATTTTTAAAAACAAGCTACTAGATGACTATCATGGAGTATGGTGATGATAAAAATCTTCCAAATAAAGAAGCTCTTAACAATCAGAAATGCATGAACTTGACACTCACTCACCTTAACCTTGTTTCAAAATCTGCCTGCTCTGCGCTACAAAAGATTGATTCTCTAGTTAATTTGGCTCTGGCAGCTTAAACTTTTAACAGCATTTTCCATGAATATATATAGGCCATAGTAATTTACATGTGACTGTACAGAATCTTAAAAGTTTAGTTATTAAATCAAGGACAGACAATTTACTGGTTACGTAAACTCCTCAAGTTGTGATCATTCACTACTGCTTGACTAAAACCCCAAGAATGTTATGATGTATTTAATACCCTAATTTAGGCTTTATTTTAAATATCCTTGAGATTACTCTTATCTCTGGGATTAAGGAAAACTACACACTACTGCACAAAAACTGTTCACCCTCCCACCCTACTCCCACAATATTTACCTTGAACTGGGAAAGTCCTCCCATAAACTTCAATGATTGGACAATTGAAGAAATATTCACAGAACATGCTAGTATCAATAGTAGCAGACATAAGGACAATGCGAACTTCAGGATAAGCCTGAACGACATCACGCAGCACTACCAAAAGGAAGTCAGTCTATTAAGACATAAACACAAATGGAGAAACAAATGCATTAAGAAGTCCTTGCTCATGAGATACACCTAAAGAGACTTCTGAGTTATATAAGCACAAGATATCAGTGAAATTTGGTTTTTTAGGTGGCTTATAAGATGAGGGATTACAGTGGAATGCAGTAACAGTATTTTTTTAACAACAGCTGTAGCCTATTCGTTGTGGGGATTCGAAATGAGTGCTATCAGGGTCGGGGAAGAGAAAAGAAAAAAATTTAATGAGAGGAAATTTTCAATGAAATTTACATTTTCAGTTACACAAACTTTAACTAAAGAAAGGGGGAAAGTCATGATGAGCCCATAATCAGTTTTCCTACCTAATCTTAAAAATGTTGAAAAGGTTGTATTTAGTCCATTTAAACAAACAATGATCAAGGCACTTATTTAATAATGTAGTTTCCATCAACCTAACAAACAACATTAAAGGTGGATCTCTGACAAACTTTTCTCTGGCAATATGGTCTTCAAATCCATCATTTTGCCTCCCCAAGCTAAAGAGAGCCATCATTCTGAATCTTTTATTATTCCTTTTCATATACCTTTCCTCTTATCTATATTTGTATCTAAATACATATACAAAGACATATATATGCATGAATACACCGAATTTTTAAATTTACCTATTCTTAATTTTCTAAGAGGGTACGATATTCTATGTCATCTTTTGAGATTTCCTTTTTCACACACCATAGCACTACTAAGATTCACCCACATGTGTTACCAGTATGACACAATTACTTAAATATCACAATGTGTGTATATACCCGTTAATTCACCTGAAAATTTCTGGGGATGCCCTCTGCAGGCATCTGTGTTGTTTTCAGGATCTTAATCGTCCAAACATTTGGCCTCTGAACATTCTCGTGTGTATCTCCTGTGGTATATATCCAAGTTTCCATGAGTAAGTGTAGGTGTGGAACTGTACTGAGAGGGTGTGAAATGTTGAACTTTGGGAGATAATGCTCAAATATTTTCCTAAGGCATTTCACCGGTTCATAAACCACCAGGAGCAATGGATATGAGAGCCTGATGACATTTATATTCTTCAATATTTGGTATCATCACTTGTATTTTATTAATCAAGTGGATATAAAAGAGAAGTATCTTATGGTCTTAGTCTGTACTTTCCTATTCACCAATGAGACCAACACCCCACAGCATGTCTACTAGCCAAATATAACTCTCTTCAAACTTCTCTACTGAGCCATCTGTACTTTTCTTACTAATTTGCAGGAGGTGTTTTTCTTGTTTCATGGCTAATGCATCTCATGTTTTAAGAAATTCTTCTAGAAGGACTGGACTATTGTTGCCCCATAAAGTTGTGGCTACTGAGGACATAAAATATGCCTGATCTAGACTAAGATGTGCTCTAAGAGCAGAATATACAGATTTTTGAGGACCTAACTTGAAAATGTAAACAACCTTGATATATATTTTATATTGACCACATGATGAAAATTTTAGATATACTAAGTTAATTTTATATTTCTCTTCACCTTTTAAAATATGAGGCTAGAAAATTAAAAATCACATGTGTGGGCCACATTGTATTTTTACAGGGTACTGCTGTTTAGGTGTCTACTTACATATTCTAATTTAGAGTTTTAAAATTGCTTTGGCACTTAGATCCTTATCTACCCACAGGTGATCTTTATATTTGGTTATGAGGTAAGGATCGAAAGCTTTCAAGCATCTCCTTACAGATGTCCATCTGTTTCCAGCTCCATTTCTTCAATAGTCCACTCCCTTTCCCACTGATCTAACGTGACGCCTATCACTCATTCTACTACCCCAAAGTGGCACGCAACACAATCTGTTTCTACACTCTGTTACTCCGTCAGTCAAACTGTCACCCCCCGTGCCACACTATCTCAATTACTAGAACTTCAAATTAAGTCCCAACATCTGTAAAGCAAGAGCTTTCATTCTGCCCTTCTATAGGAGTCCTGGTTATTTTTGGCCATAAATCTTCCCTATTTACAAAAAAAAACAACAACACACCTTCCATCAAAAAAAACAACCTACTGGAAATATGATTAGACATTCAAACGTGGATCAACTTCAGATGAACTGACATAAGTCCTAGCCATGAGCACAACCTGCTCTTTTCTAGTATTTTGTTATGAAGTTCCATTTTTCCTATAGAGGTTCTGCATGTCTTTTTGCTGGAGTCAGTCTTAGGTGTCTGACATTCTGATTAGTGCAGCATTATATCTTTAGTTAGTTTTCTAGCTGTTGGTAACATATACAATGCAACTGATTTTTGTATATTAACTTTTTATCCAGCCACATTGCTAAATATTTCTAATTGGTCTTATAAGTTCTTTGGGGTTTTCACTCTTAAAGTGACAAGTTTAGATTAGGTACATCAGAAAGAGAACAATGTTTTTGCCAAGTTGTTTTTCCATTTTTACTGAATGAAAAATATATTAATATAGACCTGACAAGCTTTCAAGAAAAGCTAACCAAAACCACTTATTTTGAGGGAAATTAGTAACAACAATCCATGTTTCTAATATGATCTGGAATAATTTACACTTGAAGAACATTTGTGTGTTACCTATTAGTAAATATAATACTGAAACATTTGATTTTGATTAATTAGAAGGGGGGGAACCCTGCATTTTCAAAGGATTTTGAATGACAAAAGCAGCAAATATGTTATCCAACCAAACAGCTAGATTTGTGATTTAAAAAGGTCATCCAGGCAAACTTTATTTGTTGTAGCACAATGGTAAAGATCAATTTTGTTACAACTAAATATGATTAACAACAATGGCAACAGGAGGATTTGCTGAGGAGGAGGAGCACAAACGAATGTTTTAAATAACAGCAGTTTGGCAATAGTTTGAATGACTTACTGTCCATCCACTAACATCTTTGTTTGGATACGTAAAACAGTGCCACAGAAAACAGTCACTGCTTTATGGGATCAATCTTTGAATTATACAACTGTATAAAAAATTAATTCTATATAAGTTTTGCTAAGAACCAAGAGGATCAGGTGTGAAAAATCTAGTTTTTTTCTTAATTCTGGTATTATTACCATTAACATAAAAAAGACTAAAACTACAAATATCAAAAAAACGCTGCTAACTGTATTAAAATTTAAAATTCCCTAGTGGTGTCAACAGTTAGGACTCAGCACTATCATTGCTATGGGGATGGGTTCAATGCTGGTCAGAAAACTAAGATGCCGCCAGTCACATGGCCAAAAGAAAAAAAAAAAAGTAAAATTTATCACAAATTTTCAACTCAAAGAAAAACTGATCATTAAAATTCCATCAGTATTCAGTGATAAATCATTCAGTCGATGAAATTATGCTACAGCTTAATAATCACTGAAAGTATACTTACTTTACAATAAGAGNGTTTGATCTCTGGGTTGGGAAGATCCCCTAGAGAAGGAAATGGCAATCCACTCTAGTATTCTTTCTTGGGAAATCCCATGGACAGATGAGCCTGATGGGCTACAGTCTATGGGGTCACAAAGAGGACAAGTTGGACAAGATTTAGTGACTAAACAACAGCAAAACTGAATCTCATATTATCTCTCTGGGCTACTAAGTCTAAAGACTCACTGTCTCTCCTTCTTTCTTCTTTGTAAGTCCAGAGTAAGGTTCAATCACTCCAAGGTGGTAGAGTTGTCTGACAAGTGACAGCGCACAGGACTGTGCTGCCAATTTTTTATTTGATCCATGTTCACGTGCAAAAATCCCTATAATTTAAGTTCAAAATTACCAAAGAGAAAAAGATAAATTGTCATAAGTACAGAAACATCTCATCATAAGCAACTAGGAGGTTAGGGTACAAAAGCTGACCTAAAATGCAGAGTTTGAGTTCTAAGCCGTTTTCATTCTAACTGCTAACTCAAACCAATACCATTAACAGCTGACCATCAGTTATAGGCACACACTAAGACACATACCACATACAAATCTTTTCATTAACTATTTTAACGAAGCTGTCATTATTAACATCATATAGCATTAAAATGGGAAGAATTTAACGTCTGAAAAATAAAGGATTAAAAAAAAGCAAATCAAAGGAATGAAAATGGGTCCAAAGTGCCTAGACCAGGAGTCAAGCAATTTTCTTTACTAAGGGTCAAAAAATATCTCAGGCTTTAAGGCCATATAGTTTCTGTCACAGTTACTCAATTCTGTCTCTCAAGAATGAAGCCATTTACTAAGAACACTTCAACTAGAGTTTGACTATGGGCCCAGGAACCAGAAATGTTATCATGTTTATAAAGAGCTCATAAATATAAGACAGAAATAATAATGTGTCATATATTTGACCCACCAAGCTTAAAATATTTATCTGGAATTCTACAGAAGTTTGCTATTTCCTGATGTAAACAAATGACTGTAGCTATGTTCCAAAAAGCTTAAAACTCCTATCCACTCAAAGTATTCATAAAAGTCTAGGATTAAAAAAATTCAACATCATCTCCTAGTGCTTCTTTCAAAGACATGATTTTATTCTAAGTCTTTGATACACTACACGTAAGTCATAAGAATTATACACTACACATAAGTGCATAATTCTCAAGCTGGAAAGAATCTTTACCCACTTCCCTCAACTTGTAATGAGGTCAACAGAGTCCCAGTAACACAGGTATGATTTCGTTGAAATCACTGAGACAAAATCAGGTACACAGAGCTATTCTATACTTTCAAGCATGACACACTGCCTGCTTTTAAACTTACTAAGAATAAACAATACATGTTCATGCTTGTCTTTTTACTTCCTTTATGAATAACCCCAGTCAGTTCCTTAAATGCCTCCTCAAGGGTAACTTTCTCACCTTTCTGTCTTGACTCTATGACTCTTAGATGCTCACACTCACCTTTAGACCTCCAATCCTATCATCTGATTAACTCCTTTCTAAATGTCACTAAGTTTTACCTGAAGGAGCTGTATCTTTTCTGTCAATGGAAAGATTAATTCTTTGACACTAGCACATTCCTGAGTAGCATACCACATCTTACCCTTTGAAATACAATACAAGCACAATCTTTCACATGTAAAATTGGGAAACTGGTCCTGCTAATCACTAATATTCTAAAACACCCTAAATGGTACTTTATATTATAGCATGGACTCTGTCAAATTAATAACATATGTGGCTCAAGACTCTATAATGAATACTACTAAGCTGTACAAGACTCAGAATATCAGGAAAGCAATAACACTTACTTCTGCCTATCTGCTTGATATAAATGGTCATTTCTGCAATAAAGCTCCTGTAACAACATATACAAACAAGGTTAGAAATTTCAGCATTAGAATTATTAAATCCAGGATTCTTAAATCAGGCTTTCCAACTGCTTAGGCAAATCAAAGCAAAAAACCACTGTAAACATTTCTGTTCACTCCTAGAACAAATGAAGTATATAAACGTCAAATAATGCACAACACGGCATGAGACAGCTGTAATCAAACTTGATGAGCCAACTGTTCATGGAAAGAAAATGTTAGGAGTTGTGATTCCATATTTACTTACTTTAAACTGTATTTCAAGGCTGCAGTCTGAATAGCTAGAAAACATTCAGTGAAAAGGAATTTTCCACTTAGCTTGATGCCAAGAAATAAAATAAGTCGAATACTCTCCTTAAACTATAGCTGTGGTTGTTTTTAAGATTCTTTGCATGGGTCACCCACTAATGATTTCAATCTGTTACGATCAGCTAAAAATAGGCTCGTATGCACACATACACATGGGTATACAAACACTGAGCCCATGTCAGTGGCTCGAGACAAAGATCTGATATCTGTCTGCAGTTGGAAGTAGCCCTTAATAACAACAAAAAAATTAGCTTATTTAAGTCAAGTCTTGGAGAACAAAATATTTTTGAAAATTACAGCTGAAATAGCTAGCAGATACTAGGGAATAAATTTGGGCTTTAAAAAGGGGAAAATTGCCCTTTGGAAACTATGCTTTCTGATCTTTCCATTGCATATTCTAACCTTGGCTTTGTGCTGTGAATAAAAGGTCAGGTGAGACTTACAAAAAAAAATGTTAAGATTCCTTCCTATACCTCGTGAACTGACCTTCAGGCACAGCGGCTTCAGGGGTCAAAGGCCACTGGCTTTCAGGGAAACAACATCCACCCTTTCATTAATGACACCGATGCCAGTATGTTTCTCAGCCAGGCTTAAAGTCAGCACTCAATCTCATTCTCCTCCACCTAGGGGGGAACAGCAACACCAGAAATCAGTTTACAATAGTTTCCCATGTGATTGCTTAGTTCAGCCTAAGCAGCAGCACATGTGTGTATGAACACAGACCTCTAGTGTTGCTGTCTGTTATGCCTTTAAAGGACATACAAAGAGCAATGCTGTCCAAGCTCCCCCAACTGCCTCTGCCTTCCTTGTTATAGCCTGAATTCTTTAACTCTTTGTATCAGAATCAATTAAAATATTAGAAAAACAAAATTTTTTTAAAAAATCATCAACAAATGAATCTTTTATAATCTCTGATGGTTTAATAAAGTCAGATGTCAAAATTAAGTATTTGAGAATTCAGGATTGAATAAAACATTGGGAAGCAGGGGGAACCATGCTCTGAACATCATTTTGATCAATATCAAAGTTTTATTTCAGTAATAATTATTTTAGGGTTGCTAGATGCAACACTTTGATTTTTAAGGAAAACAGTTTTGATGCATTTTGACTTAGTTCATATAAGGACAGCAAATTAAATCATCCAGATTTTCATTAAAACATCCCCTCCCTTTCAATAAAATATTAGTGCCCCCAGAAGAATCTTATCCATATGAGCCTTCCTGGGAGTAATAATTACTACACCCTGGAATGCTCTCAGGAAGAACAGCAAGCAGGCTGAGAAACATACTGTCACTGTGAGAACCTCCTCCTCCTTGTATGTTCAGTTTTATGAAATTTAACAGAACAAAAGTGTGCTAATTTAACTCACATACAAAGACGGAGGCTCTCCTTCAGTTTCACAACAGGCCCTTAAAACTTCAATAGGACTCGAACACAGGCAACTTTCAAAGCCGATGGGAAATTTGGTTCTAGATGTAACACCATCTATCTCTGAAGACTCTAAACTTTAAGTGTCTAACTTGACACGTTAAGGAAAAACACATTATAACTACTTCTAACACCACAGAGAACAACAAACTCACTACCTCTGGCTGACTTTTAAGTCAAACACGGACAAACCACTCCTTGAGGCTACTACTGAGGCTTCTGCCTCTCGGAATCATACGAGAACCAGAAGTCTAGCAACACAAATAGCAGACTTTTCCCAGATTTTATTCTTACATAGAAAATTTTTGTTATTTTATTCTTAAAATCACACTCCTAAGTGGAAGCCATCGCAAACTGCACATTACACATCAGTGACAATTCTTCTTGGTCAAAGTAACGTATCTTTTCACCATTTCTACTCATCCACAAACTGAACCAGATGCCACGTACAAGAACAGAACAGTAACTCTACAAACCCCTAACTTACTATAGAAGGAAAAGAGTGAAACAAGCAAACCTGTTGTGATCAGGACCCACTTGGGTGTACTTATATTCTCCTTGAATCTTTTCTTTTTGGAAATATTGGTTCAGACGAGCCTTAGCATTTTCCAAGGTCCAGTTTCCATGAAGTCCAGCATTTAAATCCACTTCTTCAGATTCAAGGGTCTGTTGAATCAATGATAATTAAATTTGGCTTCATGATGCTATGTATATTTAAGATAACAATTCTGTAACAACAATTTCTTTGTACTATGCTTTAAAAGTGCAAAAGTTGTCTTTTTAACAGCTTTTAATCCCAGTCAAAACTCAGACAGAACTAGTTTTTACTCCATGTGACGGTGCTATCGTATAAACACGCTACTGGTTAATGTATTACACATTTAAACTGTTCCTAAGAAACCTTTGACCAATTTTTTTAGGCTGGTTTAAAAACTTTAAACAAATAAAGCGAAAGGATCTTCACTGGCGGTCCAGTGGTTAAGACTCTGCACTACAAGGGGCATGGGTCTGACCCTTGGTTGGGGAGTTAAGATCCTGCATGCTGCACACAGCCAGAAACAATATCTATCTATCTATCTGGCCAAAAAAATAAAGTATCTATCAAGTTAGAAAAGTAAGCTGCCTTATCAAAGCACTTTTACTGCAAGTGATCAAGAAATGAGGTTTACTGAGGCAATAAGTTTCCTACAAAGCAGATGAAGAGACATTTTATTAATACCAGGGAAAAAACAGTTTTATTTCACAGGCAATTCTACTGACCAGAATTAACAGGTAGCTTAGATTTATGGTGTTTTGTGTGAACTATCACTCTCATAATTAATTAAAACAATCACTAAATTATAAAGTTGAAATATTTTAAACTGTGCCATGAACCAAGTCCTAAATCACACTCTAGGAGATGTAATACAGGGTTATATACCCTTACCGCTTGGACTTCCTGTTCTTCTTTTCTTGAGTAATAATCCTTCAAGTTGGCACCTCGATCCCAGGTGGGCACATAGCCAGAGCCCCCACCTCCAGAATTATTTTCTATTATGGAAAGAAAATGATGTTCTTTTAACAAATCAAATTGTACAAACACCCTTAATATTTTTTTAAAACTACTCCTAATTTAGATTTCAGAGCTCTATTATTAGAAATTCAAGATTTCAGCTATCTGGAAATGGACCTGAAATCTCTCACTTACTTAACAAAGTGTTACCTCACTGAATACGGGNTTGATTTTTAAGGAAAACAGTTTTGATGCATTTTGACTTAGTTCATATAAGGACAGCAAATTAAATCATCCAGATTTTCATTAAAACATCCCCTCCCTTTCAATAAAATATTAGTGCCCCCAGAAGAATCTTATCCATATGAGCCTTCCTGGGAGTAATAATTACTACACCCTGGAATGCTCTCAGGAAGAACAGCAAGCAGGCTGAGAAACATACTGTCACTGTGAGAACCTCCTCCTCCTTGTATGTTCAGTTTTATGAAATTTAACAGAACAAAAGTGTGCTAATTTAACTCACATACAAAGACGGAGGCTCTCCTTCAGTTTCACAACAGGCCCTTAAAACTTCAATAGGACTCGAACACAGGCAACTTTCAAAGCCGATGGGAAATTTGGTTCTAGATGTAACACCATCTATCTCTGAAGACTCTAAACTTTAAGTGTCTAACTTGACACGTTAAGGAAAAACACATTATAACTACTTCTAACACCACAGAGAACAACAAACTCACTACCTCTGGCTGACTTTTAAGTCAAACACGGACAAACCACTCCTTGAGGCTACTACTGAGGCTTCTGCCTCTCGGAATCATACGAGAACCAGAAGTCTAGCAACACAAATAGCAGACTTTTCCCAGATTTTATTCTTACATAGAAAATTTTTGTTATTTTATTCTTAAAATCACACTCCTAAGTGGAAGCCATCGCAAACTGCACATTACACATCAGTGACAATTCTTCTTGGTCAAAGTAACGTATCTTTTCACCATTTCTACTCATCCACAAACTGAACCAGATGCCACGTACAAGAACAGAACAGTAACTCTACAAACCCCTAACTTACTATAGAAGGAAAAGAGTGAAACAAGCAAACCTGTTGTGATCAGGACCCACTTGGGTGTACTTATATTCTCCTTGAATCTTTTCTTTTTGGAAATATTGGTTCAGACGAGCCTTAGCATTTTCCAAGGTCCAGTTTCCATGAAGTCCAGCATTTAAATCCACTTCTTCAGATTCAAGGGTCTGTTGAATCAATGATAATTAAATTTGGCTTCATGATGCTATGTATATTTAAGATAACAATTCTGTAACAACAATTTCTTTGTACTATGCTTTAAAAGTGCAAAAGTTGTCTTTTTAACAGCTTTTAATCCCAGTCAAAACTCAGACAGAACTAGTTTTTACTCCATGTGACGGTGCTATCGTATAAACACGCTACTGGTTAATGTATTACACATTTAAACTGTTCCTAAGAAACCTTTGACCAATTTTTTTAGGCTGGTTTAAAAACTTTAAACAAATAAAGCGAAAGGATCTTCACTGGCGGTCCAGTGGTTAAGACTCTGCACTACAAGGGGCATGGGTCTGACCCTTGGTTGGGGAGTTAAGATCCTGCATGCTGCACACAGCCAGAAACAATATCTATCTATCTATCTGGCCAAAAAAATAAAGTATCTATCAAGTTAGAAAAGTAAGCTGCCTTATCAAAGCACTTTTACTGCAAGTGATCAAGAAATGAGGTTTACTGAGGCAATAAGTTTCCTACAAAGCAGATGAAGAGACATTTTATTAATACCAGGGAAAAAACAGTTTTATTTCACAGGCAATTCTACTGACCAGAATTAACAGGTAGCTTAGATTTATGGTGTTTTGTGTGAACTATCACTCTCATAATTAATTAAAACAATCACTAAATTATAAAGTTGAAATATTTTAAACTGTGCCATGAACCAAGTCCTAAATCACACTCTAGGAGATGTAATACAGGGTTATATACCCTTACCGCTTGGACTTCCTGTTCTTCTTTTCTTGAGTAATAATCCTTCAAGTTGGCACCTCGATCCCAGGTGGGCACATAGCCAGAGCCCCCACCTCCAGAATTATTTTCTATTATGGAAAGAAAATGATGTTCTTTTAACAAATCAAATTGTACAAACACCCTTAATATTTTTTTAAAACTACTCCTAATTTAGATTTCAGAGCTCTATTATTAGAAATTCAAGATTTCAGCTATCTGGAAATGGACCTGAAATCTCTCACTTACTTAACAAAGTGTTACCTCACTGAATACGGGGTCTAAATTGCTAACTGTAAATGAAATGGCAACCCACTCCAGTGTTCTTGCCTGGAGAATCCCAGGGACAGGGGAGCCTGGTTGGCTGCCGTCTATGGGGTCACACAGAGTTGGACACGACTGAAGTGACTTAGCAGTAGCAGTAGCAAAGATGGTATGCAGCAGGGTGCTGCTAGTAATGATCATAAGTGACTGATAACCTGGCATATATTATCATGTAGCTCTGTTTTAAATTGATACATACGTAATAACTGATTAAATGGTAACTGTTTCTTCACTAGATATGACCCTGAAAGAAAGCTACATGCTAGTGCTAAAGATGGAAATAAGGAAAAGTTAAAAAAGTGTTAAAAAGTGATGAATTTTAATGAGAAAGCAGAGTATAAAAACTGTAGTTAATATTGCCTAAAACTGTTAATACTTTAAAAAAGTTTACGCAAATAATCTTTTTAAGTAAACATTGTTATCTTTGTTTCATAAACACTGGATCTGAGACATAGGTAATTTGACAAATATTCCAGGTAATTGACCCCACCGTGGACACACTAATTAAAGTTTTGATATATACAGAATTCAGTAGTGACTGGGACCCATATTGCAATCAAACAAGCCTACAATATTTGGTAGAAATCAAGTTAAAACAAGAAAGGGCAGTAAATAAAACCCCTTTAACCAAATATTCTAGCCTGTGCAAAATCTATCCAGAGATCAAAATCTATTGACAGAAAGTAATTGAGCTGTACCACTTTTTAAGAGATTAAATAACCTGGTAGTATCTTCAAACTTATAAAGATCTTGGGTTCTTTCCACATTAGGACTTCAGAATAGTTATTTCTATCTGTCCAAGTGAGAAAAAGATGATGACTGTGCAAGACAGTGTATCTTGTTCTCAGTCATGTGCACACATTCAAGTCCTTACCTGCCTGGAGAGTCAGATGTGGAGGAAGAGGTCCTCCCAGGTTTCCATCATCTGCTGTGGTATCAGATGAATCAGTAGCTGAGGGTGGAGGGGGTGCTACCTGTAAGAGGAAAAGTCAAGGCAAGGTCAGTAACTTTGACTTCAGAGACCATTAAATTCTCTAAAACTCAGAGGAGACCCATGTGTCACCCCCTCTTTTCCTCATAATATTAATATTGTTGCTTTCAGTATTATAAAACTATTATGTTCTCATTTCAGGCAGAAAAGGTAAGGGTAGTAAAAATATCCATTAATTTTCTCTCTGGAGATTATGTAATTATGTAGATGAAAATAATTTTCACACAAAAACTAGGATCACTTTACGCTGTATTACCTTTCTGCATAACTCAATAAAGTTATGAGCCATGCTGTGCAAAGCCACCCAAGATGGACAGGTCATAGAGAAGAGTTCTGACAAAACTTGATCCACTGGAGGAGGAAATGGCAACCCACTCCAGTATTCTTGTCTGGAGAATCCCACAAACAGTATGAAAAGGCAAAAAGATATGACCCTGAAGGATGAGCCCTCCAGGATGGAAGGGGTCCAATATACTACTGGGGAAGAGTGGAGGGCAATTACTAACAGTTCCAGTAAGAATGAACCAGCTGGGCCAAAGCGGGAATGACGCTTTGATCACAGGACGTCTAGCAATATCCCTGGACTACCGACTAGATGCCAGTAGCAACCCTCCCCGTTCTTAGTAAAAAATGCAATGGGGACTGGGGGACATGCCAAAACTGCCCTTGAGAACCACTGGAAATGACGGAAATGCAAAATAATTCAACTCTTATCCTACAGAGAAAGAAAATGGTTAACAGCCTGCAAAAGCACATATGCAATATCCTTTGATCCAGCAATTCCATTTCAACAAATCTCTCCCCAAGACAGATGAGCAAAAATACAAAAATTTATATGTATACACATGCATAATACACAAGCTATTCATTTTATCATTATAAGTAACAGTAAAAACCATAAAAATCCATCAGTAGAGGTTAGTTGAATAAACTATGGTACTATTGAAGTAAAAAGCAGGTAAGTAAAGAAAAAGAAAAGTGTACACAAGATACTGTTAGTAAAATAAAGAGCTGGGGTAAGGAATATTAATATACATACTTTTTTGGCTTATAGTTAGAAAAAAGAATATTGACTAATAACTAAAAACCAAAAACCCAACAGGAAAACAGATGGAAGAGGCAGGGACAGAAGTCAGACTTTTCCAAATATGCTTGTTTCATTAATTTAACAAAATATGAAACTATGTCCAGTTTTACAATGATCCTTAAAAATTAAAGCAAAATGAAAACAAACCACAGAATAGAGATGACAGAATGATCACGAATGAGGAATTACTTCAATGTGAAAGTGCAGTCATTTCAAGTCTGCAGTAGGATATGGGGGCTTCTTCCCAGGTGGCTCAGCAGTAAAGAATCCGCCTGCCAGGCAGATGTGGTCTGATCCCTGCGTTGTTAAGATTCCCTGGAGAAGGAAATAGCAACCCACTCCAGTATGCTTGCCTGGGAAATCCCATGGACAGAGGAATCTGATGGGCTACAGTCCATGGGGTTGCAGAGTCAGGTATGACTTAGTGACTAAACAACAATAAGTAGGATATACCCTAAATATGAAAAGAACTGCAAAAACTTAAATTTTCCAGTAATTGCATAATTGATAATAGCACTGGAATTTATATCATGAGACTGCTTTACATGTATTATTGAATAAAGCAACAGTAATTAATTATGTTAGGGCTCTGCAAGGAAATACAGTTTTGGTTTGGGGGATAACAGACGAACAGATGCACATGAAGGGTGAGAAAAAGCTCTGCCATTCTGAATTTAAACTGGAAGCATCAGGGTGAACTCAAAATATACCTTGTCTTGGAAAAAATTTTCCCAAGCTTTGTACACTGAAAAGGCTAAAACAATGACCGATTTAGTAGTAACTCTTGGCACTCAGCTTGTGGTCTCTAAACGCCATGTCCCTGTCCCCGCCCCCGCCCCCGCCCCAGGAAAAAGAACCAGGGATCTTAACTTCTGTAATAGTAAAATTCAAGCTGAGTCAAACATATGATATGCCACAAAGCAAGAAAATGATCAGACTAAGGGGTAAGGTTAAATGAACTGAAAAAAATCAATCTGAAGAAGGTCCTATCAGCTAAAAATGGGACAACTTAAACAGCAACAAAAAGATTAATGAATGTATTAACATGTTAAATATTTGATTCAATGAGTTCATAATAATTCTGGGAATAATACCTAATTGATAACCTTTAAAGATACTAGGGATGAACTTAACTGTTAAAGGGAAAGAATCAAACATTTATCTTTAACATTTTCTGTATAAATTATACCCCAGAATAACTGAATTATTGATAAAGAGAGATTCTGTTTTTTTTTAAAGATGGTTTCTTATTATAAAAGTATTTGAACTAAAAAAAATCAAAGAAATTTACTGAAGAACTAAATCCACAGTGATATCAATGGCTGCTAACATCCTATCAGGTGCCTCCTCCTGATGGGAGTACAGACTTAATCTTTGGAGATTTCCTGTGCCTGCCCCTCTACTCCAATCAAACTGAAATCTGATCAAGTCTCTAACCACCAATTATGAGAAAAAAACAGAGAAATACTTTATGATACCAGGGGGCTGTATCTGCAAGATCTAAAGTGTGGGAAACTAAAAAATAAATAACATGCTTTCTTTAATGAATTCCAAAGAAAAATTAGAGAGAGACGGGGAGGGAGAGACAACCTAGTGATGAGAACACCAGACATCAATTAACTGTAGAACACAGACAACATCTGGAACATAATTTAAATAAACTACTAAAAATGGACTCATGGAACAATCAGGAAAACTGAGTACTGATTGGGTGTTTGGGGATGTTAAGAAACTATTAATTTTTTTTAGGTTTGATAATGGAATAGCTGTGTTTTTTAAAAAGATTACTTTTTAAGAAATATAAACTGAAATAGTAACAGATGAATGACAGGATGTTTGGGATTTGCCACAAAACAATCCAAAAGGAAGAAGGTAGATAGAAATTAAGAGATGTATCATGAACTATCACTCAAAAGACAGTGCTGGCACTTAAGTCCGTCTAAATTAACTGCCTGACAACACAATGACAAAATACTCTTTGGAAGACTAACATCATTTAGTCTCCAAAATATAATAGTCACAATGCCCAGAATATAATGCAAAATCATTTGACATACAAAGAGGAAAAATCTCAAAAGCACAATTGTTGGGCGTTCAGATGCAATTGGACCTAGAGAGCAGCGGGAACCCATCTTTCAAGATGGGAAAACGGCTTTACTGGCTTCCAATAGCTGTTTTATTAGATGCAATGAAGCAGGTGATATAAAAGCAAAGAGTAAAAAAATGGCAGAGGAAATGATAAAGATCAGATCCTGCACCGAAAGAGAAACTAAGAAAAAAGATGATATTCCAGAAGACAAAGGAAATGTCAAACAATGTAAAATCAATTATGTAAAAAAATTCCAGAGCTTCCAAGACCATAAGCTTAAAATAAGACAGCAAAATTCTGAAAAAGGCCCGAAATGATGGATTCTTGCATGAAACACTTCTGGACAGGAGAGCCAAAATTGAAAGCTGATAGATACTGCAAACGACCAGGATTTTGTTTCTGTCTTGTTTTGTTTAAATAAAACCAGGGTTTTTACAGGAAAAAAAAAAAAGCACAATCAACAGAGCCCAACCCTGAGAGATGACCCCCATGTTAGAATCAGCAGTTAAGAATTTTAAAGCAGCTATTGTAACTATGCTCAATGATATACAAGAAATTCAGTCATATTATGAATGTATGCTTATCCTGGATGAAAAGAAATGCAACCAGAAAAACAAAACCTGTTTTTTTTTTTTTTTTTTTAAGGCAATAAACTTACGGGGGAAAAAAAGATAGTATTGGGGGGTGTGTGTGTGGTGCTGACGGAACCAACAAAGAAAACAATCAGTGAACTTGAAGATACTGATTATCTTTAACATATACTTAACATATATATGAAATCATCCAATCTGAAAATTAGAGAAAGGAGGAGAAAAAGACGGTCCAAAATAGCTCCAAAAGGTTTCTCATATATGTTAACATGAAAGTCCCCAAAAAAGAAGAAAAAATTAAGAAATATTTGGGGGGGGGGCGGGGAACAATAGCCAAAAGTTTCCCATATTTGATGAAAGACATAAATTTACAGATTCAAGAATTTCAGCAAACTCCAAGCAGCATGAGTACAAAGAAAACATCATAGCCAAGCTACTGGAAACCAAAGAAAACATATATAAGCGGAAATGATTTGATTACTGCCCACTTCTCATCAGACAACAATGGAAGACAACAGTGCAACATGATCTTTGAGATGCTGGAAAACTGGCGCCTCAGAATTGTGTTATCTTCTATTCAGGGTAAAATATAAACATTTTTACATAAAAGAAATGAAAGAGTTTGCCACCAACAGATCTAGAAAGAGGCTTAAAAAAAATAAAACCAAAACACACAACTAGAATAGGTCACAACACATGGAACAAAGGCCAATGGGTCAAATATTTGAAAAACAATCAAGATCGTATTGTCTCATCTTTTCACTTTACAGATGGCTCAATCAAACTAATTAAAAATCTTGTAATTATATACTGGTACACCATACTAGAAAGTAAACTCAATTCCTGGGTAAATGCAAGGGAAAGGTAAAAAACATGTATTTTTACCTTTATAAGCAAGTCAGAATACAAAAACCCATTGAAGGGTGCTGAAATTAATATTCCTAAAAGTTTTATAAAAACTGGATCTTTCATGTAATACCTAACGCATCTGCTTAAATCATAATGTGATTTTTTTTCATAATATGATTTTCTAAAAACATCAGCAATACCACTATTTTGTGAAAATTCAAACTTTCACTTTTTAGTTAATAAGTTTATTTTTCAAAACTTTTGCTGCATATACACAATATAATTAAAAATAATCATGGTGTCAAAAACACAAGAATGATATTCTACTGTACCAAATACTATTTTAACTCTGCTAAGAAAATGTCAATGGGAGCAAATATATCTTAAAATGTTACTGATTTTTATATTCTGTTTAAAATGTTATTTTTGAAGTGCACAGAATACAACAGACTGAAAAATCAGTTTTGAATGAATACAGTATGTAAAACCCTAAGACATACAGACTAAAGGGAATCCCCAAGTCAGGTACATAATGAAAATGAAATCCAAATCTTCAGGAAATCATCCCAGTTCTCTGAGAAAACAAATCACCAAGGTTCACTAAGGAACACATTAACATACTATTTGAAAACAACACTGAAAAACCATCACGCTGCGCCTCCATACATACTGGATTAGCATAATCTTATAATATATGTCTCTCAAGTGCTTGGCCATACTTACCCCAATAGCTGGGACTTCTTCACTCTTTAGTTCATTTATTCGAACCAAATAGTTAACAAAGTCTCTGGCAGCATTGCTCTGTGCATCTTTTTTATTGGTGGAATTACCCATGCCAGTGTAATTATATCCTTCCACTCGAACCTTCAAGAAAAAAATATATATAGAGTGTGACCTGGGTAATTTTGGGATTTAAAAAATTCACACTTTACTAGACCATTAAGGGATTACAGTTAATTATTGGAGATATACTTAAACATAGTGAAAATAACATACCTAAAAGAATTCACAGGCTGTCTTATAAAAAAAATGCATAATTCATACTGTCCAGTGATAAACTAATCCAAAAGCAAGAATGTTAACTTATGTGGCTCATATAATCTCTTCTAACACCACATTAAGTTCCACATTATAAAATCTGATTTTACAAGACCAAAGAATAAACTACCTGTGTTTATTTTAAAGCACTCTGAGGTGAAGCAGTTAAGAACACACCCACTTTCTACTGGAATTAGTAACTAACTACAGACAAAGCTAATCCAATTTTTCTACTCTGCACTGCTGGTAGTGCATAAAGCGTGAAGGACACACTGTTCTAATGAGAATACTTTACCCCACGCTGTTTTAGAAGCAACGCTCAGGGGATCCCCTGGCTGTCCAGTGGTGAGGGCCCAGTGCTATCACTGCGGGGCATCAGCTCAACCCATGGCCAGGGAACTGAGATCCCCAAAGCTGTGTGGTGCAGCCAGGTTTTTCTTAAATGATTGATTTCGTATCACTTGAAAATGATTTACAATGATAGAAATAGCAGGCAAGTCACAATAAAGGACATATCCCAATGTACAACACATTAACATTTCCAAACAGAAAACATTATTCTTTTAATAATAAAATAAGCCTTAAAGTCACATAAATGCAAACTGTATTTTTTTTAATACCTCGCACATGAATTTCTGTCTGTTTTTGTTCCCCACTGCTCTGATTTCATATGATGGGGTCATCTTCCTTTTGCCACACCAGGCATACAGAAAATTTTTAACATCACCCATGATTCAAGTGTCTTCTTCAGACCTAAGAAACAAGTTAGTTAAAAACAGCATTATTTATAAGAGTAAACAGTGGAAATTACCAATCTGGAAATATCCAATGGCTGAAATTTACTGAAAATCTATGTTAAGCACAGGATATTCTATCATGATATTCTATCATGCTGCTATTAACATTGCCTATTAAGAAATGTTAATGATGAAATTGGACTGTCTATCATGTTTTTTAAAAAAGCAGAATACTAAAGTATAATTTGTACTACATAAGAAGTATGCATAAATAAATCAAGACTGGAAAAGAACTATTCCCCCCAAATGGTTATCTTTAGGTAACTACATGTGATTTTTACCTTTTCTTAAAAGAGACTTTATGTGATCTCCTTTTTACAAGAGGTACTTTATGTGTTTTATCTAATCCTCACAACTGTGGGAGATACACATGATAGACACTACTATATCACCATTTTACAGGGGAATAAACTTTGGCATAGATAGTTAACTTTCAAGTTATCCACCATGGAGGCCCAAGTTCAAACCCAAACTACTATATTAAGAAATGGTTATCAATTATTTCGTACATAAACCCAATAGTTTACCCTCATTTGCACTATCTCCTAGCAGACTGTCCTCAAAGCTGCAGGCAATATGTTAGTAAGTCCAAATACATAAATTAATCAGTACTTAAAATAATTAATGAACCTAAATATTTTATACCAAGTAAGTCTAAAATCTGAATTTAAATTACTAGTTAAGTATCTGAGACAAAATTTAGAACCAGAGAAAATATACTACAAATTCAGTTTGCTGTGATGTGAGAGGAAACCCCATTAAGTCTGTCTTCTGATGATGTTCAGTGCACTTTGTTAGCACCTAAGTCTTCTGATCAAACTGCACTTAGTATAAAGTTTATTTTGTAGTCACAGTCACCCTGTTGTTCGGTTGCTAAGTCATGTCAGACTCTTTTAGGCCCGATGGACTGCAGCACACCAGGCAGACAGTCCTCCACTATCTCCTGGAGTTTGCTCAAACTCAAATCCATTGAGTCAGTGATGCCATCCAACCATCTCATCCTCTGCAGTCCCGTTCTCCTTTTGCCTTCAATCTTTCCCAGCACCAGGGTCTTTTCCAATGAGTCAGCTCTTAGATGGCCAAACTACTGGAGCTTCAACTTCAGCCCTTCCAATAAATATTCATATTTGATTTCCTTTAGTATGCAATTTGATCTCCTTGCACTCCTAGGGACTCTCAAGAGTCTTCTCCAGCACCACAATCTGAAAGCATCAATTCCTTGGGGCTCTGACAGTAAAGAATTTGCCTGTAATGCAGGGGATCCAAGTTCAAGCCCTGGGTGGGCAAGATCCCCTGGAGAAGGAAATGGCAACCCACTCTAGTATTCTTGCCTGGAGAATAATTCCATGGACAGAGGAGCCTGGTGGGCTACAGTCCACGGGGTCACTAAGAGTTGGGACACAACTGAGTGACTAACACACACCGACACCCTTCTTTATGATCCAACTCTCATGTCTGCAACTGACTATTGGAAAAACCAAGCTTTGATGATACGGACCTTTGTCTCCCAACTGAGTTAACCCTGGAAACATGAAATTAAAGAAAAGCTGTGGAAAGCTAAGGATATCTATCTACAAATTTCAACCATGAATAATTAATTTAAAAAACAAGCCCTCAAGGTGAACGAGTTAACATGGAATATGAAGGACTACACTATCAAATCCCTTCTTCCCTCGGTAGTCTCATCTAACTCCATAATATTAAACACCAACTATATCCTAATGATAACCAAATATATACTAAACATTTATAGTCTTTTTAACCTCCAAAACCAAGTTCATCTAACAGACCCATTTGGATGCTACCTTGGCATCTCAGTCAAAACATAACTTTGAATTTCTTCCCCAAACCTGTTCTTCCCCCCAAGCCGTTTTCCCATCTCCCCAAATGGCACCACCATTCACCAAGTTACTCACGGTGTGGGATCTACCCAGTCCCTGAAGATTCTCTATAGCCATCCCTTGTTATGTACCCGTCGGTATCCTTAAAGGAGCACCTACGTGAACTATTTCACTTAACCTTTACAACACTGTGCAAAAAGCATTACAATTCTCTTTTTTACAGGTGAGTAAACTAAGTCAAGAATAATCTGCCCCGAGAGACAGAGCTCCTAACTGGGGGACGCAGAATTTCCAGCCAGGTAGGCCACTGCTCATCCACTGCCCGCTTCTGCCTCTAAGGCAGGTGTCCCATCTCCCTGCCACCACTCTGCACACCTGGAATCCGGGAATGACATCCTCAACGATGCCCACTTCCTCCACTCTAGCTACCCCCGAATCCTTAAATTCTCACCACACTCCAGTCACATAGCCTTCTTTCAGTTTCCAACGCCTGCCTGCCGGTTAGCACTCACTACTCCCTTCGGCCTCTGCGGTTCTGCCCCTCTCCTCCGTTGCTGACGCATCCTCCGCCCCGCGGCCGACAGTTCAAAGTCTACTACCTCCTCCGGGACGCCTGCCCTCGCCACCCGATCTCAAGTGGCTCTCTCCCTTTACACTAATTCCTCGCCATCACTTTACGGAGACCTGCAGACGCCTGTTTTCCGACTGCCTCCCACCCCCACACACAACCCCTG